>JAUYWH010000006.1:16038876-16064299 GCA_034779795.1 Ctenopoma multispine | reverse complement strand
AATTCTGAATGGTCAACAGGAAAGAAGCAGTCTAAGTAAGACTGAGGTCTTATAAATAAATCTGGAGCAGTTGGACAGAAGTCAGAAGTCACATTATGGTGCAGAAAATAATACATGTAAGTACACATATATAAATTGTGGTCACTGGTCCTGTTTCAGGGACGTAAACGTGCTGAATGTCTGCTAGCATAATGAACTGTAGAATTCGTGTCTTCTCTGCTTTAGCTCCATCTCCTCTTTCAAATTAAATGAATAAAATAACTTATTTTTTACCAGGTTTTGTGTTACCAGTGCTCTTAATAATAGGATAAAGAGTCTCTGCTTTTATATGCATTCACCGTGGATTGTGTCTGGGCAGATACAGAGAAAGGTGTACAAATGACAAGGCAGAGGAGAGGACGAGGGAGCCAACGAGAACAATGTCTCAGTGTCCTTGTGGCTAATTGTGCTGCTTCAGAGGGGCTCTCTGTCACTTTGAGACAAAGCCAGAAACTGCTGTGCACACAAACCAGCTCCACTATCTGAATAACAAAGCTTTATGTTGGCTCCTGAAAGCTCTTATCTAAGAGTTGAAGGCCGCAGTAGGTTTGCCGAATACTGTGCATTTGATTGGACCCCCGGGACGCCAGAGCCTTGTGGCCTTCAGCGCGGCAACATGAGACGTCAGGCTTGTCACAGGCGCAACTAATGTCTGAAATTTGCCTCAACTTTCTCATTCTCTGACTCATTTCACAGCAATGTGTTCAAGGCCTCTAGGTTCAAACACACCGGCGCTTTATGTTGCTGCATTACTCTTTCCCATCCTCTGCCTCTCACTCCTTTATTTCATATTACCTAATGAAGAGGCCATCAATCAACATCGCCTCATTTACACAGCCCTTCAGCAACCAGCAGCTCGGAAATTTACTGAATAAAGTGCCACCTCTGATTATAAAGGCCCAAATACTCTCTTAGAAACCACTAATTTATGAACAATAAATTGACAAGATAGAGGCTCCTGGTACTTCAGTGTCCCCTATAACAGCTATATAGTCAATCTTGAGATGGTAGACTGAATTGACTATGTACAGCATTTATCCTGTAAGTTGGTCCAACAAGATTCTTCACACTTATTACTCCTACACTTACTACTACATTTTACCTCAGCACTTGTGAATCCCGTGTTTCTAAGTTTTCCAAATCCTCTTTTTTCCCCCAGACTTCATCGCTAAATTACTGCTGTTTCCAACCTGCACACAGAATATTCAGTTAGTCATGTATATTTTATGCAAATGTTTTAATTCACTGACTTTTAAATAAATCCATGACTGACACAGAGTCACTTTTTAGATTTGCAATAAATGTGGTGACATAACTCCTTCCACAGAGCTGAAATCATCAGGACTTAATGTATGTTTAAAAAGTGCACTTTGTTCATTTTTGTGGATGCTGACTGAATGAATCAGAGTATGAACTGCACTTCTTCTGACACAGAAGTACATTATACAAAAGATAGTTTTAGTTTGTCAGACTCAGCCAGCCACTCTCTTTGTCTCCAATCACAGTATTTTTTTTTCCAATTTGGTATTCCCTGTGGAAAAGCTGTCAGCTTTCCTTTCTCTCTGTCTTCCCCACTACACTATTCCTCAGACCTGTTATCACTATGATTGCTGTTTCATTTTTCATCCTCAGAGACTAAGCTGGTCCTTGGAGTTGCAGTGTGGAAGGCAGCTGCAGACATTTTTCTTGACATGTTTGATTCTAGTATTTCCTTGTGAATAAAACAGCGAATGAAATCTGTATAAAAAGCAAAAGAGATCCATCTCTCCGGCAGCTATGCTGATGGAACACGACTTCTAACAGGATGAAATGTCGAAATAATGAAAAGCGAATCGTGTTTTATCAACTCACCTTTTTGTTTTTTTGGACATTAAGTTGGTTTGAATTAAGAATTAGACATGAGACATCACTTGAAGACACAGAGCTCAAGTGTGTGAAACAAATTGAAAAAAAGAAATCAGAATGCTACTGGAGATCATCTTTTCCTTACAATTAACACAAATAGTGAGGATGTAATTATCCGTATCTGCAATAAATACATACAGTCAGTGGTCACTGTAGACATTTAGAACACGGTTTCTTAAACCTGCTTTAACTATATCTACATCTACTATTTATACATCTAGAAGTAATTGAGCATTATGGCTACCTGACATGACGTGGAGCAAGGGGGGGGGGGGGGAATATCACAAATACAATATGGGTTCACTCCTGAAACCTGCTGTGGGACTTGTTGGGTGAGCATCGCTGGTTCTAGATTAGGCAAGAGCAGCTGTTTGCATTCCTCTTGCATCAGATGTGTAAATCAATCTCTATTTACACAAGTGGATTTTTCATTTCGGTTACTGTTCTATCACAGTAACGCGTGTTTATCTGCAGAAGCTACCCTGTGCACAGTCAATCAGATAAAACATATAAGATATTATATTTCCATAGTCCGAGGTGATATGTTAATTTAATTTTATGAGCTCTCACACTGTCACAACACATGAGTAATCATTCAACAGTCATGCTGACTGCAGGCTCCTGCTCATGGGAATTTCTCCCTAATTTATGGGGATAAGAACACACAGCCAAATAAAATGACTTAAAGTCTACTCCTTTAAGTACAAAAGAAAAAAACTGACAGAATGAAGACCTGCTTGGAGGAGTGCTGGACAGTATATTAGATAATTATTGTAAGTCTGTCTTTGCCTTTGAAGCAAGTCTTTGTATCTTAGTTTTGTTCTCAGAGAAACACCAAACAAAGAGAAAAGATCTATCCGTCTTTCTGTGATTCTGTCTCTTTGTCTGTATGCGTCTCCACCCTCCTCTGATTGTTGTTGGGGTTGTTTTTTTTTCTTCAAACCCTCAGCAATCCAATCAAGATATTGGTGACCCAGCGGTGGCCGCAATGCGTCCCTGCCCAGATGGAATCAAATGTAATATCTTTCTAAAAGCCTCTGTAGACTGCAGCGGCATTGTTATGAGTGTGTGTGTGTTTGTGTGTCTGCACGTGTGTGAACTTTGCTTCACCGTACCCGCCCCTGTATGCATCTCGATGTAACCCTGTAGTTGGGGCGGTCACACATTCATCAGGCGGGATCTGGGCAAAGACAGCTGGGGTTGCATTTGTAAAGCTGCTCAGAAGCAGACTGCTGATCTGAGAACCAGTCGGATCACGTGACCCAATAAACCTCCTTTTAGCTAAAAATGAAAGAGCGAGGAAACAACTGGTCTTAGACCAGATTCTGATAGCCAGATAAAAGCTGATTAACTCTTTCTGGATGGAGCATGCATCATAAAAACAAGAGTGAGATTATAGATTTGTATCACAAATATATTATTGGTATACCATATTTTGGAACCCTAACACAATGTTACGTTATAACCCTTAAGAGTTAAGTCTGCTTTTACTCAGACGGCTGTTCACTCATGATAGTACTGCCACTTTTGTGGGACACCATAAACCCAACTCATTTAAACAACCATGTAGAGATGGCCTGCTCTGGTCCTGAAGGACAGGCGTTTTCCACCTATCCCTGCCCTATCCACTGCCAATTAACTGGAGCAGGTGTGTTCAGTCAATCAGAAGCTGGAAGATGCCACGCCAGGTGAGGGCGCAGTGGGGGGAAGACAGTGTTAATAGGTGTCTTCCAATTTCTGATTGACTAAACACACCTGATCCTGCTAATCAGCAGTGGGTAGGGCAGAGGTGAACAAGCAGGGGAGCAGGTTGCTGAGGACAAGGGTTGGGAACATTGCATTAAACAGTGCATTAAATGGACCGTGTTAGCCATCATTAGCATCACCTATGCTCAAATGTTTAATTACAGTAGAAAAATTTTCTCTTGGCCTCATGCATCACTTGCCATGAAGACAAACATTTATTGCTGGAGACAAATTCAGAGCTCTAGCAGCAAACTGAACTTTACTCCCACACTGTCCCACATAGGAACAAACTGACCCATATGCATTTACATCACATTACATCTTCTGAATGCCTGTAAGTATGGACAACTTAAACCAGCTTATGCAGCGGCTGAACTAACAATTTCTCGGTCCAGTGAGGAAGCGAGGAGCAAAATCTGCATCAGCTGTCAGCAAAGTGTATCCAAAAAGCAACAAGCAGCAGCAATATTTGTGCCTGCATCTCCCGAGGCATGTAAAAATTCACTGCTAGTCAACAAAACATCAACTCTTCTCCTCCGACCTCTTTTTCCTCCTAACGTCAACAACGATAACTCACTGGTGTATCACAGTAGCTCACTCTCCATCCAGGTTACTTTCCCAGTCAATCTTACCCGTTCAGGTTATCAGTGAAACCTGGAGCAATCGCTGACACTGGATGTAGCAATGTTCTTGAATCTAGTGGGACTGATTTAATCAGTGTAAGATGACTGACAGCTCCGTGAATGTCATGTCGCGAACTGGTGGCTGCTGACAGAAATGACTTGTCACACGCACACTTACATGCTCGCACGTCTGCTTGTACGCACGCTCCTCTAAAATGAACGCAGGCGTCGGTGTGAATGAACGTGCAAGCATGCTTTCGCGTGTGTGTGTGTCTGTGTGTGTGTGTGTGTGAGAGAAAGACAGAGAGTGTAAGAGAGAGAGTACGGTGAGTGACAAGTCTCCCCAGTAAACAGGTGTATGAAATAGAAAGTGTGTGTGCCACCATCAGCAGAATACACAATAAGCATTCAGGGAGTTCTGTGTGTTTTTGTCTGCAAACGTTCAAGTGATGTTTTTTTGGGGAGGTTGAAGGATTTGCCCCAAAAAATCGCTTTGTTAAAAAATTACAGCAGGCATCCATCATATGATGAACGTGACCTCTGCTCTTATAAAATGGTCAAAATTGTCCTGCTTTTTAAAGGCCAGCTATTCAAGGCCTTGGTTGACACAATGATAGAGAATCTTTTTTTTGCTGGATTCAATTTTACTTCTTCACTGCGATGTATTTCTTGTTTCTCCAAACTTGGTTAAGGAAAGAAAGGCTGCGTTATTTAATAGAGTGTCATTATCAGTTAATTTGTAATTAATTTTGTTGACCAGGCATGGAAAAGAAGTATATTGTACATCATTTTCAGTTTTCAGAGCTGGAATCCTTAAACGTTAATTTTCTCAGAGCAACAGTCCAAAACCAAAGATTTAACAAATCAACATTTTTAGAAATATGTCTATTTTTTTTAGCTGAGAGTTTAATTTTAAGTTGAATACTACTCCTGTCTGCACTAGTAGGGTGCCATATAGTACAATATTGTAAGGTAATAATGTAAGTGACCCAATATGATGACTCAATATGACACCACTCTAGTCTGCACTGTAATAACGTAACTCCAGCCAACCAGCTTTGAAGGTGCTGCTATGGGAACACTATGTTTTTAACCATTTGAAAAAGAGGCTAGCTGTTTCCAGTCTTTATGCTGGGCTAACTGTCTGTGACTCGTATCTTTTCATCTCACTCTTCGCAAGAAAGAAATTAAGTGTATTTCCAAAAACCATTCCTTCAAAGGCACACTGATCTAAAACGGAAGAACAGCTGATCCTCACATTAGTTGTAACCGGAGAACACATTTTGCTTGATGGTTTCTAAATTATAAAAGTTCTGTAAGTCAACTAATTTAGTAATCATCTCGTCATCTCATCATCACGATTGTTAATGACTCCTCGTGTAGGATGCTGTCGCCACTGACAGCTGTGTTTTCCGAGCCATAATCATTTCCCAGGAAGTTGTATCAGATCTCGAGTAAACACTCAAACTGTGTTCCTGCGTGGAAATGAAGGGGTTGTTAAGATGATGCTACAAGTCCATATCCACGTTCTGCAGAATAATTTTGACTTATGTTAGACTTCACTCTGACGCTTGTTCAGGCTGTTGCATGACTGTTGTATGACTGTAGACATCCTAACCCATAATAAGACTAGAGCTAACAAATGGCAGCTATACGGTGTTTTGATTACTTTTATGATTTAAATTTAGAGTCCGTGTAAAAATTCAGATTCATATAGGTGAAAATGAAATCATCACACTGTCACTGAGCCACACACAACTGATGCATAATCAGGCTTTCGCGTGAGCGAGGGGAGTCAATGAGCTTGTCTGTTGTCTAATTCCATTAATTTCCATAATGTGCAATCAGTGCAGCTCTCCGTTTCAGCCCCACGGAAACGCCAATATGCTCCACGTTGCACTGCCGCCATGGTAACTGGATTAAGGGGCGGCAGTGCACTTACTATGGGATGTCTAGATGATAAATGACAGTCTGTCTGGCACCAAATCTGTCTCCTAATCTCAGCTGGAAAAACAAAGAGCAGACAGCTGAGATGAATGAATGTGTGAATGAATGAAAGGGTATGATTGTGTTTGTGTGTTGTGAGGGGAGGAGGGGGGGAGATTATTTGGGATAATAGCATTTGAGGATGGTGCAGGTCAACAACATGAATCCGTCAGGAAAAACAAATGTACAAACAAGCAAGAAAACCCACATCCACACAGTAGGGTTTGCTGTCGTCTCTCACCTTGTCAGGTGCTTGGCTCTGGAGGCTGCCAACATCCAGCGGAGTGATGAGGGGCACATTCTGAAAGCCGTCCTCCACACTCGCAGGTTTGGCCCCTTTGTCTTGAAGATTACTCCCCAGTTTCACCATCTTTCCTCCGACTTTATATATTCCCTTATTTCCCTGAAGGATGCTCCTGAACAGAGAAGATGTGAGAAAAAGATGGGTTTACCTCACTGGCTTTTAGGTCAGTGAAACCTGGCAGATCTGGCTATTTGATGGAGAAGATTCTAGTGTGACAGGAAATTAAATGTGCATAAAATGTAGACTGTTGATTCAACTAATGTCAATAAATTAGGGAGCAATAATAATGACTTATTAGCAGAGTAAAACACTCAGAGGCAATTTTTGTTTGCAAAAACTATAAACATACGTCGGACAAAAAATGCTGAAAACCAAACTGCAAAAATACATTCGCAGAAAGCATCTTCCGCACCTTTCTCAGTCACCCAAACAACAGATATTTTAGCGTAAAATCTGTAAGAAGCAGTTACTCACAGCGTTGTCCGTGTGTTTCCTCTGTGCTGCGGCAGTGTTTGTGTCTGGACAGAGGCGGAGGGAAGCGCAGATGAGGGAGCAGGTGAGGCTGGTGGCTGCGCCGCGCTGCGGTAGCTGATGCTGCGGGAAAAGCGACGCTGCACCGCCGGAGACAAACTGGATGTCTGGCGGCAGGTTTCCTACCAGCAGGAAAACCAACCCCCCCAAGTCCAAACACAGCCTCTTCTTCAGCGTGTGCTGCTACACCCAGCCGCTGGAGCCGTCACTAGGGGGATTCAATTTTTCTGTCTTCTTTGTGGCGTCTGGTTTGTTTGGTCAAAGTGGCAGCCGAATTAATGTCGCATTTAATGACTCCTCGTAAAAAATGACGCTATCAGTGACTGTCAATTAAGTGCTGTGAATAACAACTTTAAAAATGAAAGTAACAACAAGAGTTAGGCTACATGAGAATTAAAAGATAGGTACAACAACAATTATGTTAAATATGAATCCAACAAGAGTGAAGTAAACGTCGCATCCCGATGGGTCGACAAATGCAGAAACCTCACCCTTCTCCAATTCTTAGAAATAAAATAACAGCAAAACAAATGATGCATTCATTTTTTTTCCTGCATTACTTGAAAGCACCATAAAACATGTGGCACTTAAACACGTCATTTTGGTCCTGCAGCGCCATCACACGGTTTAATTAGTGACACGCACGCTCGACACGAGCCGACGTTCAACATGCGCGTCGGTGCCAAAATAACACATGAATAATCTGACGGATCAGTGCATGAAACCGCTTAAAAGATTGATGTGTGACAAGAACAGAGATTAATCTGAGATGCTTCTCTGAAGTATTTAGCGGTTAGTCAAATGTTTCTGATAAATAAATAATAAAAAAACACATATAAAAGCAAATTAGACATGTTTAAATAATGTAATACTGTTATCTCAGTGTCATTTCTGTAAATTGAGATATCCTCCTGTGCTTCTCATCACATTTCTTACACAGTGAGAAGAACGACCACGTAAGCTCTTCCACTCCCAGCGATCTTGTCGCTGTGGACTTGATTAAGATAACTTCTGCCTGCTCCTCTGGGCTGCAAACCCAATTTCATACGAGCATGATGAAGTCATGATGCCATCCTCCACAAATGAAGCTCGCCAGTGTCCATGCAGGACTTCCTGAAGGTTGTGAAGTTTGCTGCCACCTCATGTCCTGAGCTAAAGAGCACTTGCACAGAGACTTTAGAAGTTTTCAAGAAAACCCCTGATGACACTGACCTGTGGGCACTGAGCAGCTTCACTGGATCAGTTAGAGTTGAGGGTTTTGCTGAAATGCGTCACAGTAGTGTTTAAGATTTCAATCCTGCCAGTCCGGGTATAGAACTGGTGACCTTTCAGCCATAAACTTGTTTCTCAATTTAACCTTTCACAGATTAGGCACAGGGAGAGTGAACAGCTAAACAGACATTCCTGCTGGCGGCTGCAGGGTGTTGTTGTGTGTCATACATAAAGACAGGAAGGTAATACATCTGCAGCTAAAGACGGCTCCTGTTAACCGTGGGAAAGCAGAAGATCAACACAGATATGGCCGTGTGTTTTGTCATGTGCTTTGGCATGACAACATTTTGTATTTCTACTGTGTCATATACTGTAGTCTGTACATTATGTGAGGATCTATCTATTACTTCAACAAATTATCATCACTTTTGCTGCGTTATAAATGAGGGAGCTGCTAAATGAACTGTCCTTGCCAGCCATGCGTCTGACTGTGCAGGGTGCAGCCAGCTGGTGGTGTTAGCGAGCCGAATTTGAGAGAACAGCACATGACGACCATGAGTCGATGGTTTTAGAGTGTTGACTTAAGGGGATGCGTGACTTGAATTTGAGCCTTGAGCTGAAGTTTTATCATGAGTAGATGTGTAACAAGACATAAGAGGGAGTGGGGAAGAGACAGTTGAAAGTGCTTTACTTTCATTCTGTGTAACACATTTATTTTTATGCGTGTATTGAAATTTAAAGAGACAATACTGTTGAAAGTTTATGCCAGTTTCTTGTTTTGCTTTAGTTAAAGGTATTTATATTTCATTTTGTTTTTTTAGAGACCAGAATCAGTATAAAAACTGACATCTGTCATTTTCCTGTTTCCTGGCTAAATTACTGTATGTAGGAATTACCCCTGCAATTTGATATAGTATTAAAGTGCAGAATAATAGATTTTTTCATAATTCTTTTACAAAGCTGATAAATCATTGTGCCTATTGTTTTAACATGTTAACTGATAGACTTGTTGCTGAGTAAGTTTTATGCTTATGAAAGTGCATCAACTGAACATGAATCTAATTTGCTTTAAAGACATTGTCTTATGAATCTGAAACAGCACTGCGTTTTTCAGCATGTTCAGCACGAGGTTTGCTGCAAGAGGCAGTAGTAGAGAAGACTTGATGCCAATTTTAAACTTACTATAAATAAGCACACAAAACATATTTTCATCACAGTTAAGATTTATTTCATTCAACATTTCACATTACAAATATTTAAAAATTATGCATACTGTTATAAATAGTTGGCTGCAAACAATTAAATAACATTAGATTTTTCTTTTTCGTTTCACTAGCACTTCTACAGACCAACTCCTAGAAATATGGACATATCCGTATTACATAACTTAATTAGAAAGGAAAATACAAAAATAGGAACTTATAAAGTGAAATGACAATAAAAATTAAGGTGATATCTTAAGTAAAAAATGCTATTAATAAATACAACAACCTTCCCATACACAGTTAAAAACTATTGAAATCTTGCCATTAAGTAACATCATTAACAGACAAATATTTAAATATTTATTTTCCTTCAGAAAATGTGAACCATATATTGTGGAGCACAATATAGCAATTAGTAAAAACTAGACACTTTAACATATTAAAAGCTTCACCTCAAAAATATAACAAAAATCTGATCAAAATTATAAAAATCAATTATACATTCCAATTAAAAATATACCAATAAACAGCTAAATACATTGTTGACCTAATAATTACAATGCAATCAATCACAGTAGCTTAAAATAAACAAAATAAGCAAATGAGCACAAAACCTTTTAATGTTTTAAAAATAACTTCAATTATTTATATTAGTACAAATAGTTTGATTTCTTTTCTTTTTTACAAACACCAGCATGAAAAGGATTACAATAACAGTAGAAAATGACTGTGAAAAACATATTAACATCTTCTTTAATTAAATGTCTGCAATTAAAAATGGCATTAAAGAATTACATTGCAAAGAGTCTTTATCTGGAAAAAGGTTCAAAAGAAGTATTGCACATAACAACTTGAAGTTAACTTGCAACATTTACCACATTCAAGTCTTTAAGCTCCCCTTCCTCCAGATAGGTCTATGTAAGATCACCTCGACAGACAGTGGGGATGAGTTCTCAAGTCTTTTAAACAGTGTTCTATAAGGATGCTCAAAGTCCTGCACTGCCGAATCGATTTAAACTTAGATTCTTTCTTGTTTCTAGTCTTATCTCTCTGTCATGTGCATCCTGCAGAGGTCTGCAAATGGGGAAGCGAGGAGATCAATATATGAGGAGGGGGAAAAGGGGAGGTGAGGTGAGAGTGGGTTTGGGGTGTCCTTAACAACTTAATAGTTGAGAAACATTTGGTGCACACCACAACAATTAATTTTAATAGCTAATTCATGTACTTGTCATTTTCTTTTTTTTTTGTCATGCATGCTAAGGATTACATTAGGTGCTAGTTGGCAAGTTCAAGAATATATATATATGTATATACTTTTTTCAAATATTAAAATATCTAACCACCAAACATCCATTCTTTTGATACGAGATTCAGCATTAAGCGTGAACCAAATTTTATATTCTCCATATAGTAAGTTCTACTCCATCTATGGAGAGGAAACCAGGACAGAAGTTACCATTTCCAACTAGTATAGCCATGTTTAGAGACATTAACATCAATTTCAAATTACAACTTGTTTTTTTTTTTCCTTTTTTTTTTCTCGTCATGCTGTTATTGACCAGATTGACTGGAAACACCTATTTTACGAAAAAGCTAAGACCAAGAGAGCAATACACTTTGGTCTCTCCTCTGCAGATCTGAAGTCGCATCAACACAAGTGCGCACTTAGTTGTAAAGATTCCTCAGCACTGAAATGTATAAAAAGCATAATTGAAAATAATATATATTGAAATCACTCAACTTTTTTTCTTAAAATGAACATTTCCATATATGCAGATCTCTCAGTAACAAAAGTACAAAAGCTACCTTTCACAATGTGAAAAATTGAGGTATTGCAAAAAGGAGTTTCCCCATTTGTGAAAAATGTGCCTAAAATGACTGTTGGAAAAAGAAAAATATTTAGAAAAGTAGTGCATAATAAATGTTTTTATGTGCATGACAAAATAATTTAGCTAGAAAACACTGTACCAAAAATCAGCAGGCCATGTATAAAATAATCTTTTTTTTTTCATCTCATTTAACAGCAAATTCTTCACAAAGTTTATTTTTTTAACTTCTAAAATGCTCACCCACCACACCCACAAAACTTATGTCCAGGGTGCAAAACTGGTGCAACAACACCACGCCGATATGAGGATTCTCACTAGTGTGTATAATCAAGTTTCTGTACTAACTCCCTGACATGTTTAAATGCTCGGCTAGTAGGATGCCACTGAGTGACCTAAAACGTCGAACAAATGCGAGGATTACTTTTACTTTCGCCGTGTGAATGTGCACTTTATCATAAATTTTCCCAAACGCACAGACCTACTTGAGATAAAAAGAACTAGTGCCTACCAGCACGCACTTCCATTTTAAGCTATGGAGAGTGTGAGGCCTTGTGTGTGTGTCTGCAAGCCCTGTTGTTTATCCACTGGTGTTCAAATGGGTTTTGACTGCACTGTCAAATAGATATATTTATATACTGTTAAATATATCATGTTCAAGGCCAATCTTTGGTTTGCTGTCCATCAGGGCTTGACAGCTAAGCAAACTTGGGTAGAGGTGACAGATTTTTTTTAAATATGAAAAACATCCTTAAAGAAATGAGAAAGAAGGGAAAAAAAAAGAAGAGGAAAACAAAAAACCTAGACGAGAAATGAACTACAGTATGACCAACTACTGCACAGCCATCTTTGGTTCCCAAAAGCCACTGCGTGCAACTGACTGGACCTGCAAAAACGGCATGTGGGTCACAAGTGTGTAGTAGTAGAGCACACTGCAGAGACTATCTTCATTTATGCTTCAAAAACACTGGATGCTGAGTTGGATTAGCTTGGCAGGAGAAAGGATAGAGAGTTCGCCAAAAGGGCAGATCCCACCATGACTCAAATGTGTGCTGACGATTCGGAAATCAGATAAACTTTAATTGCTTTTTTCATTAAATGTAGCTCACGCCTGGATGCAAAGTAGAACTTTTTCATTAAAGACTCGGGAGAATTGCACAAATGCATTTAAAAAACAAACAAACAAACAAAGACAGGGATTTCCTGTTTGGTGGTAGCCCCGTGAAAACTGCAATAAAGACAGCCACTTGACCAGCCTACTCTCGAGGAGTTACCTCAACCTCAGTCCTGAAAGATCTGGAGCCAAGCCCGACTGCGTGCAGACACACAAAGCGGGTTTTGATCCATGAATGAGGCCCTATTTTCTGTCAGCTGCTAGCTTAGTAGCAGAGGCCACAGCCAGACATGAGGAACCGAAGTAGGGCTGGATTTATCTCTTCACCAGTAATCCTGTCTGTCTCTCCTGTAGCCTCCCTACACCATACATTCCCCAATACAATGTATACTGTACGACGCTCTGCTCTGTCCATAGCACAACCCTGGGTTTGATTACAAAAATAAGGAGGTGATGAAGCAAGTGAGTACAAAACTGTGCCAGTCACATCACGCACTGCCTGTTGCATCACTTCCCTCTGATTATAGTTCTGAGGGAAGAACAGCAGCAGGTAATGATGTTTTCTTCCTTGCTTGCTTTCTTTCTTTCTTTTTTTTTTTTTTAAACTATATTCGGCACATTAGCAGCTGAGTTTGAGGTATTAGTTTTTGCATGTCAAAATGGAGATCAAAACCCAAATATGTCGCTAGATTTTTGTTGTGACTTTCAAGTAACATCAAAATATTGGTATGGTCTTGGAAATCATAAAAAGAGAGGTTCAAACATTTTGATCTGGGAGGGAAAAGAATCCATTTCGTTCTGTTCTCCAAAGGTTGATTAAGATTCAGCTTTGGTTAACTACTAAGGGTCTCATACGGTATCTGCACTCTTAGAAGTTGTAAATAAGTGCACTCTTCTTTAGCAACACCTTTTTCAATTCACATTTGCTCTGGAGCCTTTTGTATCAATAGAGAACTTAATCACACCTCTCAGGAAAAAAAACTACCAATGAGATACTGTTATAACAGCATATGCTCTGGAGACTTGATGCAAAATAAAACTGCTCTGCTACAAAAGAAGTCGTCAATCAAATGTCAAAATTAAGAGTATTTGTTTTGGGGTTTCTTGCATCAAAATTAAAATCAAATACATTGTTTAGAAAAATATGCCAATTAAAAAGCAGAGTACCATATCCCATCTCAAACTTTCCTATTTCTTCAGAACTAACATTTCAAAAATCAAATGTATAAATAAATTATGTTACATACTCTTTTATCCTTGCTGGACATATTTGGATATACTGCCAGTTTTTCTTTTTCTATCTTCAAAATATAGATATATATTAACTTAAAAAAATTAGGAAAATTATGTAAGGTGAAATTAGAGCAAAAAGGAACCAGCAACAGAAAAGTGCATTTATTTGTACAATGATTTGCGACTCCTGCACTACCTGCCCTCCTGCTCCCCTGTTGCCTCTCCATCTCCGTCGCCCGCTCAGTTCCAGCGGAAGGAGATGTGACGGGGTCTGTCGCCTCCCTCCTTCACCAGGGGTTTGTGAAACTCTCGTCCGGCACGTGAGTGGATGGCCGCCCAGCAGTACTCGCAGTAGTACTGGAGACAGGTGACGTTGGCGCAGAAGAACGGTGCAAACTTCCCGCCGCAGCGAGTTCCCTGGCACTCATCGCACAGCTGGTCATCCAGCACGTATGGCTTCACTTCCACCTGCAAACAGAGGTGGGAATTATTCGCTCAGTAATGTAATTTCAACTACAATCCCGGTTTCTTCTTGCTCTTCCCAAATGTTCAGTAATGAGGAACTGTGCTATTAGCAAGTGAATGTCACTAAGGTACCCAGTCCACAAAATTTGCACACCAATTATGCAAATGAGGAAGTGGCATACTGTACTATTATTCCCATATTTTATGATTTCTTATCCGCACTCGATATTTCCGTTGGACTTATGCTCCTTCAAGTTATCTTGTTCAGTCACGTTTATTGTGCAAATGTGAATATTTGTGTCAATTACAGCTGTGCAACAGACCTAACAGATAATACTGTAATTTCTTAGCTGTTGACAGTATTGTGTGGTAGATCAGTGATAACCTCAGCTACATATATACACTATACACTGTGTGTGTTACATACAGAAAGTTGGTTTGATTCAGGAGTAACAAAGTGCAAAGGATTACTTTGATCACACTAAAATCCTGATGTAAATAGTACAATGAAAACTGGCTCTGCTGCACTTCCAGAGCCACGGCTCACACTTCCAACAGAATGTTAACGCCTGTGTTTTTCCTACTGTGAAAGTCAAAGTGATGACAAAAAAACCTCAACAGGTTTCTGCAGAAAAGTAGCAACTAACTTGTTAACTTGGTGCAAAATATAGTTTTAATGTTACAGCAAAAAATAAATCAAATAATCGGCATCTAAAATCAAATCACTTAGCTTTCTCTAACTTTAGCTCTGTTTTCTCCCTAACAGTCAGCTTTTAGCTGAACCACTAACAACTCTGTCTGTTCCTGTTAGTTTATTTATCACTGTAACTACTATCAGAGCAAAGCTGTAAATAAGAGTGTGATCCTCAAACTGCTTATCCCCTGAAGAAATAAATGTAAAATAAGAAAGAAGAGACATGAAGTTACAGACAGACACTAGGGCTTTCTGGTACTGCTGTTCTCTTACTGTATAGTAGACATTTTGGCTGAATTTAATTTGAATCCTGGACCCAGGATAACAATTGCGACTGCATTGATGTTCTATAATTTAAATAACTATCTAATACAAAATACTCATATTACACCATTCTCTAGTAAGAACTGGGGCAAGGGTGAGGAGGGTTTGATAAAAACAGGAAGTGAAGTGTGGGGAGACAAATGAAAAAAAGAAGGGAGCCTGAAAAACACTGAGCCACCCCCGCACTTACCCGTTTATCGATTTCTCCATGCTGCAGCTGTACAAAGCGAGCACTGATAGCAGCAATGTAGCTCTGCTGATTAGAGAAGGCGACCCGCCCCGCTCCCTTGGGGTACTTCAGCTCAGGGTCTGTGTCGATTCCAGCGTAGCAAACTCCACCATACAGGCGGTCCATGATCATGGCCAGCTCCACTGCAGAGGGAGGTGGGGGACACAAGACACAAGACTAGTTGAGCAATATATTTACAAAAACAATTCTGATGCACAGAGGTAAAAAGACAAGAGCAAAACAAACACTGTGACAAAATCGATACACACAAACAGACACAGGCTTAACGCAAGCTCGCACCCTACATGGATGAGCACAAACACACCAAGCTGGTGAGGGCTGTTGATTTGAGAGCTTAAAGCCATCAACACAGATGGATTAAAGTTCAGCAGAGTTTGAAGGGACAAATATGAGAACAGTGCCCTGTGGACAGCTGCTAAAATATCTGCAATACATCCTAGCAAATGTATTTATAGTGGTTATTGTGTCTCTCCTAACAGCAGTTAACAAATATGCAAATTGGAGTGAGGTAACCCTGCAAATGTTCAATTTAGCTTTACTTTACATGAAAATGTAGACTCATAAACTACTTAATGTACCACAGAGCCTTATAACAGGTCCTTACGGCCAACTACAACATGGTCTACAGCACTGCGAGCTGTGGTGCAAAGAACACCAACACACAGTAAACATGAAACTGTTATCAGAATAAAAAGGAACTTAATATTCTACACAGTTCTTCCTGATAGTACCAGTGTAGGTCAGTGCCTCTTTTAGCTCTACCCCCAAGCAAGTCTAATGTTTATTATGAACACAAGCTGATCACACTGCATGATGATCACAAAAAAGAGAATTGTGCTTACAGCTGGCGTTTCAAATTAGGAAGAAGTTAAACTTAAGCAGATAGCTACTTTAGTGTTGTTTTATTTGCAATTTACAGTATGCCACAGAAATAAGGAAAACAGCAGCACTGAATATGTTAATGGCCTTTGAATAAATGAATGAGAGAAAATAAACACACAGGAAGAAACCTGCATGCAGAGTACATACTTCAAATGGAAGTGTCACTAAACACAATCATTTGTTGTCAATTTACATTAAATTCAGCGATACCTGCACGGAGTGGACGAGGGACACCTCCCACAAAAATGGTTTTCCTTGGGTCCAGAGGCTGTGATCCATCCATCACAAAATCACTGTCATTCAGGTTCCACGGGCGGATCTGGACCTGTCACACATAAAACCAACAGGTTTCAGCTGTAGGAATAAAGAGCGCTACACGCAAGTTTCATTCAAGCTTCATGTAAAGTGAAGCAAAAGCAATAACAACAAGTCTCGTTGAGTTCAGTTGCAAAAAAACAAGAAGTATGAGCAGATGGGTGTGTTTCCACTGACCGGCTTGTCTTTGATGGTGGGACTAGATACACAGAGGTACAGCTTGCCGTCCTCCTCGATGCAGGCATCGATCAAAGCCTGCACTGAGCTCTCATCCTGGAAGAGCAGGAAGGCATAGCCTACACAAAATACAGCAAGGTTATTCAAGCTGCTGGGGACACAAAGCACTGACTAACAACCATGTTGGAATTTAGTGCCCTGATTACTGTGACTAAATGTTTAATCACGTCATTCTGCATTCGCAGCAGGAGGGCATCAGCTTTTGCAAACAGACAAAGCAGTCTACACATGGTTAACGATAATAGCTCGCGCACAAAACCATTGCACTACACACATTGATAATTGTAGCAGACCGTTACAACGTATGTGCCTTTTTCTCATTTTTACACCAGAGATGCAAACACTCAAGTAACATTTGACTATTAGTAGATAATACAGCACAGTATAATAATAATAAAAAGCCCTGATGATAATTTCCACATACCTTTGGGGGGGAAATAGGATTTGCTCTCTGCTTTGTGAGGCCAGTCCACAAACAGGTGTCCAAAACGCCGGAAACTGGCTGTTATCTCATCTGAAACATATCAGAATGAAAATATACTCAGTAAAAGGTTTCTGAAGATGTCTTACAGTGAAACGTTTTAGTCCCTTATTATCAAAAAATACCCTAACTGAAAAGAAAACCTTTTGAGCTCAACTATTATACCTTCATCTATATCTGGGGGCAGTCCTCCGACAAAGACCTTGCGCGAGTAGCGTTCAACGCGCTCTCCGTTCTGGTGTGGAAAGCAGTGTGGAGACCCGAGCCCCCCAAGACCCTGTTCACCACGCTCATCATCAGGGAACCCGTCCTCCATGGGGAAGAGAGAGGAGTGGCCTGGGAGAAAGAAGCAGAAGAGGTTTATTTCATGTTGACAGAACTAGTAGTAAAGGTAAACGTCAACTGTAAAATACATTAATTGTTTTACTTTGCACTTTGATCACACTACACACAAAAAAAAAAACACTTTCTCATCCTGCAGACACAGGGTGGAAGGGGAACACATTCCTTTTAGTTTTATCCTTATAATTAAATATATAATTAAGACATGTAACACTGTAATGGATATTACTGTGGATGCATTAAAACGTGGCATTTCATCTACTTCCAAAGTAAGCTTATACACTTTGTTGAGAGTTACTGTCAATGTTTCTATAACCATTCAACATCTGCAAATGTGTTCAACAGCCTACAGCCATTATGGAGTTACTACGGTCTATAGAAAAAAAAAACATAAGATTAGGGTTAACTTGGGAGAAACAATTGTAGCAGTGATAAGTTAAGCACTAGCATGGAGATATTAGACTTTCAAAGTATGTATCTGAGTCATATCCAAAGAATTCGGACTGAAGAAAAATAATGAATAACAAGGTTCACGTTGTCATTATGAGCCGCTCCTAATTTTTACTTGATGCTTAATTAGTTGCCGTGACTCACACATGGCCAGACACTGCTGTATGTGGAGGACTGAACATACGTCAAGGTTCAATAGTTCTCTCAGTGAGCACATCTAAATAGTTATACAGTGGACTGGACATGTGTGTGTTGTAGAGGTTAAGCCCTCTCTGGCGTATACCTGCTCCCATACAACCTGCCCTGAGCTGCTTTATAAAGAGTTATGCAAGGGATTAACCTCAGCTTTCAGTATGTGCTGTGTGAGTGTACCGTGTGTGTCTGGCCATGTGTTGTGCTTCTGTTGCACTGTAAAGTCATATATTACACTTTGTGCAGCCTCATTAACTTTCAGCTAAATGTGATATCAACAGCTGGTATTGTCTGACTTAGCAGTCTTGCAAATGTGTTTGTGAAAATGGGGAAATGCAAGCAGAGTCGAGCCTAACGACAAACACATACTAAAAGATGAAAGATGCATAAGATCACTTCACACGCTTGAGACAATCATGCAAACAACAGTGTTACTTCACTGTACAAATACAAAGCGCAGTCAGTCAAAACTCATAAGAGCATAACCAATGAAATCATAACAACACAGCTTAAAAGCTTGAACTTATGCTGAAAAAGTAACACATCCATCATTATATGTTACCTCGTCTTCTGCTATAATTCCTGGCTGCATGTGGAACAGGGACAAATCAAAGGAGAGGATGATTATAAAAGATGCATTATACACTGTACAAGTGCCTGGTGGATCATGACAAAAGAGAAATGTTCCATTGTCCGCCTGCCCGCTCTCTATTTCATTAATCAGCCATGAACCATAATCAGCCGGTGGAGCTGTTACCATACCAATTTACAGACACTAGACTATAAAGTACAGTTTATATTTTTCTACTAAGATGTGGGCAAATATTGTGCCGAATTACTTGCAGATTTAACACGTCAACAATAATTTTATCTCACTACACGGCAAAACGACGAGGATGTTTGGTACGTAGCAGGGTGAACACTTGTCACCCTACTATTTATACAGCACTTACAAAATAAAGTTGCAAAGTGCTCCTTTATCAAAAGAGAGAGAGAGAGAGAAAAAAAACGCATTCCAAAAATAAACTAAAGAAGATAGAGGATAGAGCAGTATAAGAAAAAGCTTCAGCAAATGGTAATAATAAGAAAATATATTTTGTATTGCTATTACAAAATAATATAAGTAAACCCAGACACAGGGATAAGAACATTTGTGTTCATGTTTTTAGAAGTGATTCGAAAAACAGTTGACCCGACTTTGCTGACCTCAGTTCCACAAGTAGCCGTTCTGAACCCTGGTAACCTTGACAGAAATAGCACAGTAACATTACTGCTACTCAAAAAATAAGTAATAGCCATTAGGCTCCCTACTGAGGGAAACTTAATTCCTAATACACAGCAAGCACGCTTCTCAAGGAGAGCACAAATGACTACTTTATGTTCCTTCCGCAGATAAGCAAGTTACGCACAGTTGTTAATCTTTATGGACAGCGTTATACTGATAATAACTGAGGCATTAACCAAACTCCCAAGTTCCACAAACACAGGCTTAATATGCTACTATTCTGTTGTGGATACCAGTACAAGGAAAGAATTTGTGCTGGCGGTGTTGCTGATGATTGTTGCACTTTTCCAGGTAACTGCTGTGTGCTCGCCCTTTGATTGTGGCACTGAGGGAAGCAATAACAACTGAATACTCACTTTTTGAAACCACCCTGGGAACTATTAAATCCAGATAGTTTTCAATCAGTGATAATTGGGTCCTACTTTAAATACAGATGTTTCACATAACAAAATAAAAAAAATCTGTTGACAAGGTATGAATCAATCCCAAGGACAACATTTCTAGTGGGAGGGAGGGAATGATGACCTGCGCTTTGCAAGACTGTCTCAAAAAAAGTTATTCCGCCTTGCTTATGTTTGTGAAAAGCAGCAATCAAAGCAGTTTTTTTTTTTTAAGTTTAAGCAGAAAAACATATTTTCTGCATTAAAACTTGTCTATAACCCATCTACAAAGGTCCATCAGTTTATAATATGGTCCACTGTGATGTGCGTACACAGAAGGACTCTTTTCACTCACTCTATTTAATAGAGTCACTGGGAAATGATGTTTCTTTGCACAGGGCTGAAATAAAATAAATTAAAACATGGATACTGGCGAGGCTGAAGCATCGACCAATCTAAAAATGTAAGAACGTGGAGAGGATGAAGAAGTAACCAGAACAGACAGGCAATAATCCTCTGCTCCCTCAGTGGACTTTCTAACCCGCATGGATGTTAACTCTGGGGGTAAGGTCAAAGAGATCTAGAAAGAGAAAGACGAGAGAGAGAGAAGCAGGAAAGCAGATTGAAAGAGAGCAGAGAGTACTATAAAAAGATGTATGTGAGTGAGTGAGTGAGTGAGAGAGTGAGATGCTGATAAAGGCCAGGTGGGGGTGAGAGAAAATGAGAATGAGCGAGAAAGATCAAGCGAATAGGCAATGCAATCTGTGGATGCTTATGAGACAGAGAGAGAAAGAGCTCTCTCTTTCCCTCTCTCGTGTGCAACCTCTATCCGCTGGCACCATCTGTCTCAGGGCTTGATGACAGCTCCTGACCATGTGATTTCACCATGTGACCCAGCGATCTTGTGAAGAAACTCTTGGCCTCCCCTGCTTCATGTTCTGGCTTAGGACCAGAAGCCAAAAGCTACAACAACATAATTACACAACGATAAAGGAAAGAGGGTGTGCAAGGGTGACGTAGCTGAAAATTCAACTGCTGTTGTGCAAACTGCAGTATGTCAAAGCACGTTGTGCCATGTTTCTCAACGGATTTCAGACATGCACTGTGACTTAGGCAGTCTAAAAATAATTATACTATATAATATATAGCAATATATTGAAAGATCGCACAAAATAGCCTCACGTTTACAATCAAAAACCTTATATTCGAAAGTGTCAGCTCGCTAGTCTAGGACACCAGTTTCAATCTGGACCTGTTGCACATCATCCCTGCACTCCATCCCTTGCTGTCTGCTTCTCTACTGTATCAAATTAAAGTAAGTAGCCCCAAAAAAATCTTCAAAAAGATGTAAACTCTAAACTGAAACCTTGAAACCAGAGAGAGAGAGAGACATTATCTAAATAATAAAAATTATTGGGTACACGTATACATATCAAGTACCATCCTGAGCCATTTTACTTGTTCGCGTTATCCCCCAGTCCACTTATTTCCTGGCTGCCCAAACCACTACTTCCTCTACCTATCTGCTATTCTTCCCTCATTCTTCTCTTTGTGTATTTGTTCATGAGACGATTATCAGTTCGTCAAATAAAGGAGAAGCACCTCACAAACACTGCTAAACTATGTGAAATGTCATCACTGAAGATGTTTGTTGGCCAACATTCCTCTTCTATTTTATTTGTATGTTGACATTCAAAAACCAGAAGGTCCCAGAATAAAAACACTTGTTTTTCAACATTTGTATTAGCAGATCCTTGACAACCATGGGAAGTTCACCATACATACCATTGAGGGGCAGAGGGTTGTCCCCTCCTGGATGGGGGAACCCCAGACGACCTGTACATGGAGACACAGAGCAGAGATATTCAACATCATGGTCTTCTATATTTGACAAAATGTAATAAACGGAGGGACAGCTACTCAAAAAGTAATTTCAGTGTCACTGGTACACGTTTTGAAAATGGAATAAGGACCTTTTTATGTTGAATAATTATTCTATTAAAAAGAAATCTCTGTTGCATCAAGAGTTTCTGTTTTGAAACATAACCCTCTGAAAATATCACACACATGACCTTTTTGAATGAATGAGGAGATTTGTGTTCATAGCCCATTTTTATGTTTAACAAAAACACAAATCACAGACAAACACCCTGAAGCAAGATAACAGCACTAATACTATCAATTAAGGTGTTCCCAATTTGTCAAAAACTGTGGCTGTGCTAACGCTCTTGATTATTGCTCTTCATGTAGAGACTGTCTTTGTTGATGGCCACTATTCGTACTCAATGTAGCGCACACTGCTAATAAAGGGGTATGGTTTTAGTTTTAAATACCTCATTTATTCAGAAGCACATGTTAAAAGTTCATTGAAAGTATTAATGCAGAATATGTTTTGGCCGCAACAACTATGTAAACAGTGTTTTTCCACATCAATCTCATTACAGACTGCATCTGTGGGGCCACCAACAATCTCTCTCCCTCTCACCGACCTCCTTTCCCCCCCCCCAATCTGTGTCGCTCTCTCTATCTCTGAGCCTCATAACATACATTTTACACTGAGGCATTTGCCAGGCCCGTCTCGCTGTGCCCGCACACACGCACGCACGGCCTCACCCACACAAATACATGCTATGATGCCAAACAAGCTTCAAAGTTATGCAAGGCTCGCTCGCTGCAGAGGGATAATGAGATGAAAGGGCTGAAATAGTACAACCATTGTTGTGAGGGTACGCACCGCCCTGTGATTGGTGCATTCCAACGCGTCGGTCACATGGAAAACTGCTGGCCCCTCCCCCACACTTTGCCTATTGAGCCACACAGAACTAGATGGTGATGCATAAAACAGGACTAAAAGACCACAGGACTACGCTTGTTCAGTCACTATATTATATAGATTCATACATTCAAACACACTCAATCACAGTCTGAACACTCACAGCATCAAAATATAAATGCACCTTGTCATGAAAACGTTCAGCTTAATCAGAAGAAAATCACGGATACTAAACCATATTACACAGGCAAACTCAGTTCCTCTAAAACGCACCACAGAATTAACCAGTTTATCTCCCTCAGTAATTTTGCCCAGTAATAAATTCGCTGATGAGTGCACTGCCCCAAATCAAAGTCCATCTGAGCACAACACGTCATACTGGATTTTAGGAGCTTTTAATAGTCTCAGAAGAACAAGTGTGCAGGCACGTAAGCACACCACATTTCTGTGTCTGCTAGGTCATATGCACCTTCTGTATGGACCTTATTTGCATGCTGCTGGCTGTGTACATGTACAGTACAATAACAGTTAAAACCCCACAAGCCTGTGTATGTGCGCGTGGTGGATGAACAGAGAGATCCTTTCTGTCAGTCAGGACAATGCTGGAAGCGATTCAAAGCGACTTCTACTGTAGACATTTTGTCTCGCCTGTTTCCTTGCTTCAGTGCTCTCACTTTGTTCAATATGTTCTACTGGAATGAGAAATTTGTGCTCTGCATATGTGCATCTAAATATGCCCATGTATGTACGTATGCTGTCTGTGTGTGTTATACTTATACTAGGCAAAAAGTAGCAGAGAGTGAAGGGTCAGTTGGCCTGAAGAAGAGTCAGCGCTCAAAGAAAATGGGCTCTAACTATGTTTTTTTTCACTTTGCTGTGCACTTGGCACATCATTGTACACGTCAGTTCTGTAATTACAAAAACAAGGACTAAATTGTATAATATTATGTATCAGGCCAAGAGGCTACGAGACAAAAAAAGACAAGCAATATGTGATGTGGTATGATGCATCATGTGAAAGCAGTCTAACAATGGGGCACTGTGCAAGAGCAAATCTGAAGAAGAGAACTGATGAAGAAAAAGCAGGTCCAATACAGAAGGAAGGGGAAGGAAAGACAGATATGCTGTCATCAACGAACATAACCATGGCTGTAACACAGAATTGAACTATTATAGATTATTGAGGCCAGTATTGTGTCTGCTAAACTGCTAACAAATTCAAAACCTTACATATTCTGAGATCTAATGAAGGAGAAGCTTGTGGTTTCCAGTTTGGAAGAAATCTTGTTTTGTCTTTTGGTGCCAGGCTCTGTACCAGGAAGCTGTACCAACATGGCTGGAGCTAAGATACCAAAACGTGGCTAATGAGGCAACCTTACAGCCTTCTTTTCTTAATACTGAGGGAAAGATTTACTAATGTTTGACAGCAGAACATTGGATCACAGCTGGATGCAGCAGAGCCTAGTGGGTGTGAGGCTGAAATAAAGAGGAGGTGATAGTGAAGTGTCTGTAGCTCGGAGTTTTCACTCCTCTTATTATTTTGGTAGTAAAACTGCTGTATGTGTGTCTCTTTAATACTGAAGTTTAAGCTTGTATGGGATCCAAGTAAAGCAAATTCTGGAGCTTTTAACTATGACATAACAAGAATACATGGTTGTGCAGTAGTTGTTATTCTGAATTAGGAAGCGAAACAAATATCCAACAACCTAATCTAGTCCATAGCCAGTCAAGCCCCATGTGACCCACCTACTTTCTTTGAACTCCACTAAAGCTTTGAGAACTCAAAAGGTGTTTCCTATAACACGATGATCATTACAAGAACTACACCAACAGGCTACTCCCTCTCCACCAATAGCTAATATTGGCTAGACAACTCTCTTAGTTACGCACACTAAGTACAGACAGTTAGAGGTGCTAAAACAATAAACACTGGCTACCAGCCAGCTTACCATTGACTAACACCATAACTGAAGTCAACTAGAATAAAATGAATGATTCTCTTTTTTCAGCTTTTTCTACTTTGTATGATAAACAATAAATACTGTATAGTGTGGCAAAATGCATCACAACCATACCTAGTAGAGAGCTTCAAAGACGAGTAATACAGAGATTTGCACTGACCCAGATATGTAAAAAATTAATATATCTTAAAAGCTGCAAAATTGCACCTACTCTATAGGTCGCATCCATTTTGAAGCACTGCAAACACATCCAGTGGTTCGCACTTTTAAATCCCAGTAGGTGGAAAATTTGTTCATTCTGCTGACTTAATGTCAAAAAGCAACTACAATTTTCAACCACACATAAGAACTACAATTTGTCTTATTTCTGTATCTGGAAATTATTATCTTTGAGTCTCTGCAGCTATGATGATTCAAACTAATGACCAACAACTTCGGTTCAGTTCTTAAATTGCTACCATAAATCCCCTCCTTAACACGCGGCCTATGCACCCACCAGCCCTGTATCCTCTCTGCATCACCTTCGCACAAAAAGTGCAAAAGTGAAGAGAGGTCACACTCATTGTATCACGCTCACCACCCACCGATACCATATACAGTGGGGGAAATAAGTATTTGACACATCAGCATTTTTATCAGTAAGGGGATTTCTAAGTGGGCTATTGATG
>JAUYWH010000006.1:16008462-16038776 GCA_034779795.1 Ctenopoma multispine | reverse complement strand
TTCAATATTTGGCTTGATGGCAACATCTGGTGGAAATTTTGCATCAATAGCCCACTTAGAAATCCCCTTACTGATAAGAATGCTGATGTGTCAAATACTTATTTCCGCCGCTGTAAAGAAGAAAATAAGAAGAAGAGGAAAACACTGAGTATGAGTGGACTGCTACACAGGATGACCTTTACCGTTGATCATAACACCACAGGAGGACATAATGTGTAGATGTTACATATGCTGAAACATCTGTTAAGAATTTAGACAATACAGTATTGTCAATAAGTGTGAATCAAGTGAAGCTCTACCTTAAAGTCTAACACTACAATGCCAAGCTTGGCCTATGAAACACAATCATGACACACTCATCTTTCTACTCACCTATGAGTGGAAAAGATTTAGATTTAATATTATTGTATTGTATACATTGTCATAACACAGTATCGTGTATGATGTATTTCTGGGGATGAAATGATTATTCTGGATTTATTTTAATTACACAGTATGCTTAGTAGTTTATATTTCTTGTTTACATTTCTGTGTTATGTTGTGTTTATTTTTTCTGCATTCTGCATATGTATGTTTTAGTGTTCTTTCTGTAAAGTGGTGATTATTACAACTACCTGAGCATGAGAATTTGCTAAAAATACACACTAAGTTCAAAGTGTATCTGCCACTTTTGTCCCATGGCGTGACATGACTTTACACTCTATGCACCACGTCTCTGCCGTCAACACGGTGTAAAATTAAAGGACAGTGCTGCTGTTTTTGATAGTGCGGCATCTTCACCTTTCAGGGTGTCCTGCTCGGCCCTCATGATGTCGATCAGGGAGCTCTCCAGAGTGTTCATGTTGAAGCTGTCAAATGACCTGGTGCGTTCCTAGAGAGAAAAAGTAGAAGACAAACATTATTTATGTTTCTTTGCTTGCTCCACATATTTTACATTACATTTATTTTTCTTTATTTGTGGCCCTTGACAGTTGGACTTGAGCAGCTTTTTGGGAGGATCTGAATTGATCTGACTTACGTGCATTCTTTTCATATCGACTCAGTTACAACACATTTGTGAAAAATGTACGCTATTAATGAAAAAGGAGCCAGAAACTTTCCCTGTTGCTCCAATATGGATACATGTTTCACTCAATTATTACTTTAGCTCAACCTTATTTCTTAACTATTATCATTTGCTGTGGCAGCAGAAACAAGCAGGAACCAAACCCAAATTCTTGAGCAACAGCTTTGTCACCTACAACAAGGGCATACTGTAGCTGCCTTATTGATGTATGTCTGTATGCATACACACTCGCTTGTGAATTATCTCTCTCTCACACACACACACACACACACACACACACACACACACACACACACACACACACACTCAATGCTACATACAATATATAGTATCTACATGTACGAAAAACATGTACATACACAAACATACACTTCAAGTGCTTTGCTGATAAGACCTGTCTCGACTCCACCTCAACCAAACCGCACTAAACAACGTGGACCTTCAGACAACTTCACAACATCATCTTAGTTTCATTCTGTCCAAACTTAACACAATGTTGGCAGACATCGCTGCTGAAAACCATACTACGACATTTTACCCTTGTGGTTTACATTTGTCATTGATGTTAAATGTGTTATGTTCCTTTAGCATCACAGTTGAGTGTCTCATGCCTTCTTCAAGAAAAGCTACCTAACAGACACCTTAAAAGACACTGTGGTGTTACAACTGAAATATTCTGTCCTACTTTCTGCATCAAATATTTTGTATGAAGTAGAGCTGTGAAAACCCTTGATGGCACTTTTTTAGCTAAACCAGTATTTAGCTATTTGCAGAGATATTGTCAAAACAACACTCGAAACCAGTCATTGGAATTTCCTATAAACCAGGCTCCACAGGGCAACCATTTCACTTGCATATGCAAGTGAAAATTAGAGTGTAAGTGAGAAATTATTTTTGTGCAGTGGTGCTAAATTTCTAAACTTGTATGGACCAGGAGAATTTTACTAGTACTTAAAGAGACGAGTGAGTCAGAAAACGTGGCTTTGGTTTTTGTGGTGTATGCACCTCTCGTACCTGTCTCTACTCGTTATCATTGTGTCCACGTCATACAGAGCAGACAACAAGGCTGTGAGGGTGGAACAGAGAACATGATTCTGTCACAAATTTCTAAACGTTTTTCATGCAGCTTTTCATTTTACCCATTTAAAATAGTCATATCAGTTCTTGCATGACTAATCTGATCAAACTTCCAACTTGATTTACTAATCTCTATGTTTGAAAAGGGATGCATTCATGAAGAACGATAAATCCTGGTCTTTTTTTTTAGGTCCCAGGTACATCATCCATCCATTATCCTATTCACTTTTCCTCTTAAGGGTCGCAGGGCTGACTGGAGCTAACCCAGCTGTCACTGGGCAAGAGGCAGGGTAATCCCTGGACAGATTGCCAGTCAGGGCTGACATATAGAGACATACAACAGACAAACATCTACGGGCAATTTCGAGTCACAAATGAACCTAACTTCATGTCTATGGAGGAAGCCGAATTACCTGGAGAAAACCCACACATGCACAGGGAGAACATGCAAACCCCACACAGAAAGGCACCCAGCTGGCTGGTGGATTCAAACCCAGGACCTTCTTGACAGAACTAACCACTACACAACAATGCCAATCAAGGTACATGATCTTTAGTTCTAAAATTTAGTGTAGGTTTAATGTTAAGTAGAAAAACAAAAGGTGTTCATGTCATTCTTCAAAATAGAACACATTCCCCTAAATACTGGTCTGCAAATTGAATTTTATTTTATTTTTACAGATTACAAAAGTATGTAAGTAAAGTTTATTTATCTGCACATTTCTAGATCGAACATCACAAGTGCTTCAAATTAAATAACAGAAACAAAGACAGAAAACAAGGCATATTTAACAATAATAGGATGTGGGTAAACCCTGTCATTACAGCAGTTAAACCAATGACTAAGGGAAATGGCATATAATAAGTAAAACTGACATTGTCGCCAAAAGCTTGTATCCAAAGAATAACTAGCAGAACATTCATAGCAAATCAATACTTGAAAGATGCAAGCTACAGACACAAAGCAATCTGACTTCAGCTATGACGTAAAATATAAAAATGGGGCTTAATGTTTAACAGCCATGATCCCCATGGCTGTTAAATTTCAGGATTGCTAAAAGTAGGATTTGTGACAAGATACTGAGAAAAATGTTAATTTCGAGCCCCAAAGAGATCCTCTTAAAATAAATGTAAGCATATGGTCCTGTAAACACAGTAATGTCTATGCAGTGATTTGTAGAACACACACATGAATTTAACAACACAGTGAAAGTTATTAACACAGGGATAGAAAGAAGGAGGGCAGATAGACTATAAACATACCCACTTGTAAAATATCAGGACACCAGAGTTTTTGCTAAGAGATTAAAGTCCAGAAAACATTTCCTTAGGTTAGGTTGAGTTCAAAAACAAAAGCAAAGACCAGGGTTAACATTAAAAAAGAAGAACAAAGCAAATCTACAATCACACCATACAGAAATACAGGACTTAATGTGGAGCTTTGTGTCAACATCCTGACTGCATGATCAGCTCTGCACTCGGCCTGCTCTCTTTATATGGACTAGATGTCTTTCAAACAAACACCTATACTTTAGTATTGTATGGTATTTATCCAACAACCAGGTCACACCCCTGCATCAAACTGCACCCAATGAGCACAGTAGGGGGAAAAAAAGCTCACAGGATACTAAGGGAAAAAAAGTGAGAAAAACACACCTGCATGAGTGACCAATACAAGCAAGGTTCAGTGACGGAGTCCCTTTTTCATATACTGTCTAGTGCATTGGCTCCTAAAATTCTTTAGCTATTTTTAAAATCTCATTAGCTAAAGAGCATGGTTGGATGCCTGGCACATTGACTGGTGAAACAGACAAACATCCTAGCTGTAGTCAAAATTTCACCACCATTTGAGCTAATGCAGATTTCCTACTCTGACTGAAGGAACATACCAAAACTGATGATATGGTGGAAGAACACACCTAGTGTACACTCTCCCTCAAAGCAAATATCAACAGGGATATAGCCAGACTATATCTACCATTCTCTCATATCCGCCTCAATATCTATGTGGACTTAGATTATTGCTTCAGGTCAAATAAACCAAACATTCAAAGACATGTGAAGCAGAAAAGAAGTGACGGCCCACATCAGAAGTCGACACAAAGATCTGCAAATAAAGTTTATTTTTTTATTTTCTTATTTTTCTGCTCATATGTGAGCACCCTAGGTGCAGCAGTTATCTGCCCCTGCCAAAGTGCTGCTCAGTGCAATTGCCTACTTTGCTCATATGGACGTGTCAACAACTGCATATAGTCACAGTTACAAGTGGCCCTTTGACATCAACCGTAATGGTGATGTGGCCCGCGGTGAAATTGAATTTGACAACCCTGCTATAGGGAGTGTACACGCCTAGTAAGTATATCCTATAACAAGGAAGCACACAAACACATAATTCAAGACAAATACATACAGATATGTAGCAGTAAGTTGCAGCGTGTTTGTATTTTTAGTGCAATTCGTGTTTCTTTTGGTATAGTTACAAACCTATTATGTTTTATTTGTTTTGTTGCTGAGATGGAATTAGTATGGTGGACATTAGGCCTGGCTGGTGTTTTGCAGTTGCTAAGCATTAGCATCTGAGTGGTGCAGAAGGTGATTAATCATCAGATTCATGCATCACTCTCTCTCAACAACTGGCCAGCTGACCAGTAAAATGCTCATCCCTGACAGATTGCAGAGCATGCACAGATACACACACATATGCAGTCATGGTAACTTCTCACTTCCAGCGACACACGCACACAGAGTAGCTGCATGTAAGAAGCACACAATTTACAGACCATGTCACCGTATATCTATGGAAGTAACCCAAGGCCATATACATAACATACAAGATGTGCATGATGTACTATATTTTTGAAGGCATCAGTGAGTATGTAGCCAATGTACTTGGATAACGACGCAGTTCAATTTAAGCTAATAGGACAGAAAATGGTGAGCCACACCCATTCTTCCTGTGACTGTCAACAAAAACAGTCTACATGACGGATTGATTTGCATTATGCACCACGTATACCGTGCCTCTTTCAAGCCCTGTGCAGGATGTTGGACACGATCAAAAATGAACTGATGCAAATGCCCTAGGATTGCACACAAATAAATGCAGCATAACTACTGAAATCATAATTTTGAAAGAAAAAGAAAAAAAAAAAAAGCACAATGGGTTCAGTGACTCAGATTGTGCACATTGTGGGAGCAATGCAGAAGACATGCCCGATCAAGGCTTATTAGATTCAATTACCATGATCTGTTGGTTCATTCTTGAATATTTTCTCGATCAATCAATCAAGACATCTGGCTGATAAAATGTCAGTTAAAATGTTTTCTTAAGCCCAAAGTGGCATCTTTAAATTGTTGCTTTGCACAATAAATATATAAATAAATAAAACATACAGAATTTACTATCATAGAAAATCAGTGTGTGGGCTAAACTGCTAGGCAATGCATGTGTCATGTGCAACACACATCAGTCATTTGATGCTCAAAGTACACAGTGGCAATGTCACACGGAAAGAAAAAGAACAGTAGACTGGATACAACAATCCAGATGGAGAGTGTAATAGAATATGTGCTTTGTTTAAAAAAAATTGTCTGAGCTCATGTTAAGTCAGGGCTAACCAGAACTGTGCCTTGAAAGATAAATGATGCTGCACAACATGTGTACAATACCACGTTAAGTCACCAGGCGAAACCTTTTCAAGCTACACTTGATTAATGGTAATGTAAAGACATAAGCAACTCTAGAAAGGTTTTAATCTTAAACATCACAAATAAGAAAAGGCAACCATCAACAGATTTTGATGACATGCAGGGAAGTAAAAAATGATTAAATACAGCATACGGTGGGTGATTACTTTCAATATTAATCTTCCATGTCACCTGCTTATTAATGAAAAATTGAAGTATAGGGAAGGTGGAAAAGTGAAGAATGTAGGAGAGTAAAAGAGTAATAGGATTTTTCAGTGTGTGAGATTTCCCGCTCTCATTTATTGGTGGGATGGCTGCAGTTTTTTGCCATATTTGTTGAGCTTCTAATCACATTCCTGCGTCAACAAAGAGGGAGGAAGTCTAAAGCAAAGGAGGGAAGGAGAAAATGGCAGATGAAAGAAAGTGGTTGATGGAGAGAGGGAATGAAGGTAGTGAGGTAAGGAAGGCAGAGGGAAAAAAAGAGCAGAAAGAAGGTCAGGAAAAGGAAGCAGGAGCTTTAGATGCTTGTAATGGTGTTTCCTCTTCGTCAAAGTATTTCAAAGGCCTGTTGTGACATTAAACACCCCCAACTGTCAAAAACAACCTATCGTCCAGTGTTAGCTGAATATGTGCGTGTATGTGTACATTTGGGGTGTAACAGAGTGACAGAGGCAGGGATTCCAGCAGAATTCTCACTGCCTGGGGGATTCAAATGAACCGACTTCTTTAGGTTAAATACATTATGACACCTTTACATAGACTTTTTCTTTGTTAAAATAAATTTGCAGAAGACATAGAGCGGGGACTAATTAGGGCTCATGCACACACAGGGACGTGTACATACACACAAGCTTGCTTTCTTCTTGTTTCAGAGTGTCTTTCAAGGGTGTGAGAAGGGCACAATGTGAGTTATGTGCTTGCCAATGTTGCTCAGGCCGCTCATTAGTCTAAAAAACATTTCTCCCAATGGCACTGGTCATTGTGACCATATAATAAAGTGATGTCTTAATAATTTAGCTTTTGTTCTAAGAAACAGGCAAATATCTGTGTATATAATCACACATAAAGGATGCATATACATAAACCCTGATGCTGACTTTTGACAGGAGCAATGTAACAGTGCACTGAACACTTGAGTCAGACAACAGGTGTTCAACATTTGTTTCCACTGCAGGCCTGAAGAGACGGTTTAATAAGGTACCTTCATATAGCAGCTCTGTAAAAGTCTGCGGTAAATACAGGCTACACAAACAGTGAGCAGCCGTAACCAACAGTAACCCAAGTAGCTTACTGAGACAATATCCTGTCCTGGCTTACTCGCATTCAGGCCCTGCAGGTCCTGACCTGGTCACTGGCCAAATCTACAGATCCGAATCAGCCCAGTACACCTGACTCCACAGCAGGCTTCTGACCTTGAATTTCACAGGTGAGGAGTTGGAGAACAAAGAAACAAACGAGGATTGGAAAAAAAAATCAAGGAAGTCAACTAAGGGATTGATAGCCTTCCAAAAAATATATATATTTCAGTGTAAAGCTAGTTCCCCTCTGATCAGTACATTAGCTGTTAGCAGCAGTTTGCCTGGCCAGGAGCCCATCGCAAATACGAAAGCTGCTCTAATACAGAAGTAGCACTGCCTGCTGCCACGACAGTAAAAGTACTGGAACATGGTGCCATGGTGCTGCACACCACTTTGGATAAAATGTCCACCACATGGCCTTGCTGTCAAACTGCATCTACACATTTGTTTTATACACACACAAATGACCATCACAGCCTAAGGCAATGCCAAATCCCATGAAGGTGGTCAGAGTGAGGCATCCTTGCTTTAGCAGCTAACTGTTGCAACACAGCAACATACTACAATCCCTACTACTGGAGAGCATCTTCCTGAGTCGACAATCTGCTTTATCTCTGCGGGGCTGTGTTACAGTCACATCTAATCCAAAAGTGAACAAAGAAACAGACACTGTGATGATGTACACTTTGATTGTACGCAGACAGAACAATGGCAACTAAAGCAAAAGCCACTGATCCTTCATCTGTTGTGTCAGTGCTAAAATACAAACTATGTGAGGCAGCTGTACAACAGTTCCTCGTGAATCCTGTTTAGTTTAGAATTATACTAGCTACAGTATTTAATTCCATGTTGAATGCAGTTGCAAAGCTGTTGGTCTTATGTTTTAGGTTTGATCACTTCTTCAGCAATCGTGATTAAACTGTGAATCAGTGAAATCAGTGAATCAAAAAATGCCTTAAACAAAACTAGTATGGTATATTGTACCAAATATATGTCAGAAATAAAGATTTAAGTATGGCATAGGCTTCTAACAAATAAACTTGACACTTCTCATAATTAATTTTCTTTCTACAGTGACCATTTCACTGTAACATGATCTATATGCACACACCACACTGAGACATTTTCCAATTCAATTACCGGGGAAGTGGAAGCATACCATCATTACAGTTGAGGAAAATCATAATTTATGGTTCATAACTGCATACTTTCACAAGTGGATCCTTCAATCACAAGCACAAAAAAACACCGTAGTATGACAAAAACTTCCCTAAATTCGTAGCTTTAGCATCTATGTGTGAGACAATATTTAATAGCAACACGTCAGTAGAAAATGTGAACACAGGCACAGGTTATGCAGATTGTCAGCACACATTCAATCAACAGTGCATCTGCTTGAGTTAAAATTTTAAACCTAAACATTTGCAATTAAGCTAAAATGTATTACTCCCAAATTACAAATACAAAGAAGTCAAGAGGAGCAGTTTTAGAAGAAAATAATCAGTCTGCCTGAGATGCCACACAGACAGATAATGCTTGTTGTTACAGTAAATGTGTGTACTCTGTGCTTCTCAAAATATTTTGTCGCTTTATATCTCCTCACACCCATCAGTGACAAGTCTGGTGTCAATGTACATGTTTGATTCCTATCAGCCGTCTTATGTTTACTTTTGTTCTTTATGAATTGGTTATACTTGCATAATGAATCACACAGTGGCATGGATATACGCAAACACAGTAGGGTCATTCTACGCCCATCCTCCATCTGCCCTTGAAGTTTCAAGAGGGCAGCAGGACAACCATGTTTTAGCTGATTGGACAAAAAATGCAGCTACAGCAATAGTAGCTTTAGCTAAAATCTGACATGTGGATGTAACAGAAGGGATAACCCTTGCTACGTAGTATCTACAATTACGTACTCAGTAATGTGCTAAGTAAGTCATGGATTTTTATATACATTCATAAGTAAATAAATAAATGATCATTGACAAAGTTGATTTTGACAACATGACTCCTAAATACTGACGTGAACTCCCATCCAATACCATGATAACCTACAATAATTTAAAAATTATCTAACAGCAAATAGCTGCTCAGGAGGAAATCTTTGCTACTTACTCAGCAAAAATACACGACACGTCAAAGCATGTTAGTACAACGTCCTTACAGTTTGGCCTCTGGTGCACTATGAGTCATTAACTGCAAGTGGGGATAAGTAAATACCTGCAAGGGTCACAGCAAGCATTGCTCTCAAAAAAGTTAAGCTGAGCTAATTTGCTTGTTTGGGGAACATTTGTTCTTTCTTGAAAGAAAATCTCTTTAAGAAAGCTCCATGGATGGGCAAGTAGTCCCTCACTCACGCCAATCAGTAATGCTGCAATGCTATTGGCAGACACCTGGGCCAACAAAGGCAAACACTCATTCAGCACTCAATTTAACACTATCTACTTCATCCAAGATGAGAAAACTGATTGCAACCAATAACTAAGAATGACCAGAAGCTAATTTGACAGAGCTGACTGCCAGTTGATGAAGGAACACTATCAAGGGGTCAGAAGGCAAAGGATATGCACTGTACTCAAAGAAACCTTTCATCAGGTCACCAGGCCAATAGCAACCTTCCTCTTTTCACCCCCACCTCCTTGTAATGACCGACACAATCAATCATGAGGAAGATCAATAAAATGATTTTATCTCCATGCCCCCTTTGCCTCTTTCCATCAATCAATTCAACCAGCTTCCACGTGTGATAATACAATTATTTCTTCCCCCGTGTGTGGACCCAGCTATCAAAATTACACCACGAGCAGGGTGGCATTTTGAAAACGAGTTGCTAGGATTTATTGTCTTAGATAAACCTGAGTGATTAACAAAGCGGTAATCCAGAAAAATCATTAGACTCCATTTCACAAAATGAAACGCTGATACCCTGCTATGTGAAAAGAGTAAGGAAATAGAAATGGTTTATCAGTCTATGGCTTTACCTGTTAGTTTTATATTTTTTAGTTTCTGACTTCAATTAAAACTATTATGTTATTATATATAATTATGTTTTCTTCTTCATCTCAGTCTTAATCATTTTGGGTCATAATCTCACATAATCTTTCTTTCCACATTTTTAACCTCCCTTTCCCATTTCCATATCCTTGCCCCCATCTTTTTCTCTCCATCCCTGACGCCTCCCCCACTCCCCACTACCCTCTCCAACCCCCCGGCCTGGATACGTGGCACACAACACTGCAGTGACAGAGCCATATTAGTCATCATCAGGGACACAGAGCTGTGGAAATACAGAACAACTGTGTTCTAAGCCAACTCGGTAACAACTGCATCATGTACATCCATGCCTTCCCCTATGTCTAAAAATAGATAAATTCTACATTAACGTTTTAATTATTTAAGCATTATGTGGCTACTACTGAAACATATTTCAGTAGCGACTGTAGAATCATACATTTTTACAATTATCAATTATTGCTAAAATCACACATGAGACTATACTAGACAAACTGACCTGAAAGGGGAAGATGTTATCATTACGACCAACTCCATCATCCATCCAGGACTTGGGGTTGAAGCCAGCAGGACTGTTTCGAGGGTACTTCTGGGATGCCACATGGTTGTTAGGGAAGGTCTTCTTCAAAGGAGAGATAGAGTTGATAGGGGTCATCCCTCCATTGAGGCCTCGGCGATAATCTCTGCCCTGAGACCCTCCCCAGCCACTGCCACCGCTACCATAGCCTCCTCCGGGACTCCAGGATGTGGAGGAGCCGGGGGAGGGAGAGGGGCTCTGGTAGCTCGCTGGACCCCATGGGGAAGGGGGCTTGTTCAGACTGTTGGACAAGTGTGGCAACTGGCTGAAAGCCGGATTCCTGTGCGGAAAGGGTGGTGGTGGGTGTGGAGAGGCTGGAGAGCGCCGATGCTGCTGGTGTTGGTTGTGAGGGTGTTGGAAGTGGGGGTGTGGCGGGGGAGCCGGGTGGTGCTGGGACAAGGCTGCAGCCGGTCCAATCTGGGGGGAGAAGTTCCCACCAAACCCTGGACTGACATGATGTGAGAAGTTCTGGAACAGCAGGGGCCCATTGTTAGCAGAGGCCGGGTTGAAGAAGCTGACATCTTCATTGATAATGGTTGATGGCGCCGGCGGGATGGCAGCCGACCAGTTGTTGAAGCCAGTAAGTGATGACGAGGTTGTACTGGACTGGACCGGACCAGTTCCCCCGAGGCCAGACGTCTCCTGGTAATCGAACCCTGTCAAGACTGGAGATTCGAGACGTAGCTGCTTCTCTTTTCCATTACTTCCTTCAGATGTGCCGTTGTCTGTCTTGGCTTCCTCTGACCGGGCTTTTTCTAGTTCTGAAATGATCCCACCACCACTTCCTCCCTCCTGGTGACTCCCAGGGGACAGCTGCTGCTTTTCTTGCGTTTCTTGCATTTCCTGTTGCTGCTGTGCTTTGGGCTTCTCTGGGCCCCCCAGGATTTCGTCTTGCACGCTGTTGTGGGTGGCAGAGGCAGGGAAGAGCCAGGGAGATCCTCCTGTGGTGCCATTCCCTGCGGCTGTGGTGCTGTTTATGAAAGCAGCAGGGCTCTGCGACACATTTTGGTGATGGTGTGGGGGCTGCAGATGCGGGTGGATTCGGACCGGGAATGCAGACTTGTTGCCAGTGTTGTTTTGAACTAGGACTCCAAACCCGTAATCCCCCATTTGTTTTCTCCCCCCACACACAAATGCTATCCCGTGATCGTATGGTCCTATTAAGAGAAGAGCACACAGGATGGCATGCCCTGAGTTAGCAGTCAGCCTCTCTCATTCCACTACAGATCAAGGGATTTAGAAACAAACTATGTGATGGACACAGACATTTTCTAGAGACAAATAGCAATTTTTTTTGTCTGTGAAGTCTGTTTCACACCATCACAGAACTTCTAATCACACAATATTGCCATCAATGAGCTGCTTTTGGCACTAAACAATATACCCTTATTACTCTGAGCAGATGACAAAAAACAGCCAGTTAACAATACATTACACTTTAGCTAATTATAACCCCGTGACGTTGCCTGCTTGTGAGGCTACAGCTGAGCTGCTGGCAGCCACCAGTATAGCTTGAAACACTGCTGTGTCGAGTCGACATTTGGAGACGTTTTCCTAACGCAAATCAACTGACAGACAATTAATTATCCACAGTATGAGCTCGACAAAAGCTCAGCAACACGACATAACAACGAGTGTTGAAAATATTCATAATAAACCGTCATAACGTTCAGAAGACACTCGACCTTGTTTGACAGCTGCCAGGAGTCTATGGACAGTCCAACCTCAAAATGTATCCCATATAAGTTATAAACTTGATTATGTTAATGTGTCCACTGAATAGGGACACATAATGTTGGTCATTGTTATATTTTACTTGAAATAACAGTCGACAATTAAGCGTTTAAATAACCTAGATGCGTTAGCTGACCAGCTAACATTTCTATCCGTTGCTAACATTAGCTAGCTAGCCATTAACCGTTAGCACGGAAGCTAGCTAGCTGGATAGTCTGGATACAGGCGATTAAAATGTGTTTTCACCTTCTGATCACCACCTTCGACCTCGGCGATGTCTTTGTCGAGATCCTTCCCTCGGACTGAGAGCGAGGTGCTGTCCTTGAAAAACTGATTACGACAGGCAGAGCTCTTCTGAGGCGATTTGATAGCTGACTCGTACAGTGCAGTCGGTCAGCTTTTTTTTTTTTCTCCCTTCTCCTGACGTGTCCTGCCTGCTCAATGACACAGCTCTCGATCTGCTGCCTCTAATCTGGACTAGTATATCATCCGAGAGCTTTGTTAACGTGGCAATGTGTGAAGTAAACTCGGCCGCGGTTCTTTCACAAGCCTCGCTCGATCGGTTTCATTGTTCGTATGATTTCAGTATCTTTTCTCGCTAAAGTGTCTTTCCTACAGAGCCAGCCGATTCCTGTGTGCGTCTTGGCTGCCCCTCTCTCCTGGAACCGACCGTGGCCGAATGACAGCGAGAGATCAGCCGAAACACACTTCCGCTTCTAGCCCCACCCTCTATTCCACGGCCACGCCCCCACTGAGCCACACCTCGACATCTGATTGGACAGACCACCGGCAAACTCGCCCAATTTTTCATCATTTAACACCCATGCACCAATAACACACCCATGCTATCCATAAGTACTGCCCACTGAGGTCGGAGTCATGAAAAAGAAAATCTCCTTTCTGCACGGTCCTGTCCTTTCACGATGCAGCCGGTATCAGGTCGTGAGAAAACTGAGATACCCAACCCCCCTCCTCTCGAACGGATGGCAGTGCCTCGGAAAAAAGAGCATCCTTAGCCCAAGCTTTTTCTGCCTCTTCACTGTACAAGTGGGAATGAATGAGGACGGCATCATTTCGGCAGCAGATTCTGTTCTTAGTGTAATTATTTGACATTTTTCTTTGTACCAAAGAAAAGGTACAATTAATCTTACTAATAGTAATAAAAAATAAGCTACTGCATAATAATTATAATAATTATCATTAATAAAATCTTTAAAGAGAGCAAATGTATTCATACATATTTGTATTTGCATACTGTATGCTGTATGTATGTCTGTCTGAAAACCATACGTGCCTGTAGAATTTTATTCATATAGCTATTATCTGAATGTATTACAGTATATTGCTCATTGTCATTATCTAAATCTTTTTTGATTAAAAGATCAATAGCATACTCATATAATTAAATATACAGGTGCTTGGTAGCTTACGAGGTCACTGATTGTTAATCAGTTATTCAATTCACACAAAAAACAAAATGCAAAAAAAAAAATGTGTTAGACATTTATTAGGCTGTTTCTTGCCACAGTGACCTTCAGGAAGGTTGTTGTCATTATGAAGTTACCAGGCAACCAGAAACATATAGCATGGTTACTGTAAGTGACTTTTAGAGGTGTTTCTGCTTTTAGCTCTGTTCTAGGTAGACTGAGGCTAGCTTTCCCCCCTTGTTTCCAGTCTTTATGCTAAGCTAAATAAGCGGCCTGCTGGCTCCAGCCTAATGTTTGAAAGGCAGTAGAGGGAGTGGTATCAATCTTCTCAGCCAGATCTCAGCAAGAAAGAAAACATTTGCATATTTTCCAAAATGTCACACTCTTCCGTTAAAGAGTCCCTGAATCACTTTCTCTTGTGTTTAGCTTAACCTATTCCTAACCAATGCCGAGTACTGTATCTGAGATCACAGTTTATGCTGTGATTCATCACAAAACTACAGTATTTAAATTTCTCAAAGTTTTCTAGTACATCAAAACAGAGATATGTCCACTTTACTTTGCCAAATGTCTGACCATCCAACCGTGTCGCCTTCATTGTCAACCCACACCATTACCCAAGTCTCTTTATCTCTATCTCTGGCCTCCTCTGTGTCCTTCTCTCCTGTACGGTCATTATCACCTCAAGGTCATCAAATAGCTTTGACTCTGTCAGTCTCACTGACCCTCAGCTGGCAGTGTTACATGCAGTCGCGAATGGCCATCTAATAAATCTGTCACTTCAAGTCCAGCTGGGAGAGAGTGATAAATTAGGGAATCTGAAGTGTTCTGCATTATTAAATGTGCAGGAAGGATGAGCAGGGGATGCTCGGTGGACCGCAGGTATTGGAAAGGTTAGCGGGTGATCATCTTAAAATAATCTGATTAAAGAAATACATTACAGATGTTTGGGAACACTAGTCACATTCAACTTGCAAACTGGTGCTAGCTGTGATACGCCTGCAGTAGAAATAGGGGGTAAATAGCTCCTGAAGGTAATTCTTGATGATTGCATTTAGATGATTACAACGGAGGGTACACATTTTAGATTAATTTTTTTATTTAATATTATTTTCATCCTTAATTTTATTGTTTACTGAGACAGACTGTTTCTTCAACCTCAGTGGTGATAATATTGATAATGAAATTATAACTCTTTCTCAATCTGAAGTTTAAAATGTTCTTTCCTCTTTTCTCTCGAATATTATGTCCTTTAATTGTCCAAGGATAACAATATAATAATGCAGCAGCTGGCTTCCAGAAATAATAATTTTCCTTTGTGTTGTTTTCTAATTTATGCAATATATCCACCACTACATGAACAAAACAGCAGCTCCAACCTAACACTGTGTTATTCACCTCTATTAAACTGTATATTGTCACTTGTTACCTACATTTCCTTTTCTCATGTTCTGATCTTTGTTCTGATCTACGATCAAAAGTGTTCAAGTGAAATCTTAATCATACACTGGATAGTGAGAACCAGCAGGAGGAAAGAGTAATGTTTGATAGCTCTTGCATATGTGCAGAGGATTCCTCTCACAGTGGGGTGGATGATTAGGGAGAGTGCTTGACACTGTAAATGGTTTTCTAGGACAGAATAACCGGTCTTACTGGCCTCACTCAGGAGACAACACCCTCTCCTTCTTCTGCCCTTTTTCTCTGTCTTTCACTTTCTGTCACACACACAGACATTTTTATCAAATTACTCATCCCCAGAGCAACACAAGAATGCACAAAGCAGAGACCCAGGATGCATATTTGAGAAATTATTAATGCAATCTATATTTCTGCATCTATATTCTGAACTGTGGAACTGTGGTGTGTATTTAGTCTACTGTATGAAATTGCTAATAACCGGTTTTACCATGCATTCTCTTTCTGGAAATGGTTTTGTGTGTGCTCTGCCAAATCCAAGACTGGACAGGTGCTATGAATAAAACATGGAATCCATTAAAAAATTAATCACCTCTACCTTAGGCATAATTATGGTGCAATTCCTCCTAGAGTGCATGTGTGCATTTGTGAGTGTGTGTGTGTATTTGTCTGTCTGCTTGGAGGTGCCTAAGAGCAAATGTTCACATGACTCTAGTGCTGGTCTAAATCTTAAATATGTCTTAAAACCTCAGTTTGAACAATTGCCTGCTACCATGTCAACAGCCCCTGTATGTGATCAGAAAACTCTAAAAATGTATGTATTGTGTTCCTTCTAAAGACGTGGATGTTTTCCATGTTGACATTTGGGAGGTTTTGTCCTGATAGCAATTGGCTGTATAAATTATGTAGATATTTTCACGTATGGTGTAACACCATATAATATAACAAAACCTCACAATGTGCTGTCGAAGAGTTTGTTTGTACTCTAAAGAAAAATGTTGAAATATTGACAGCGTACATGTTGCAAACAAAACGTTGAGGACGGGCTGCTGGATGGCTTTGTGACACAACATACTGCAGACCTGTGACCTGTAAGAGCGGGGAAACAATCAGGAATAGATGCAAGAACAAATATTTACATGCAAGCATCTCATGTCTCGTGTCAGTCTGTGTGTGTGTGTGTGTGTGTGTGTGTGCGTGTGTGTGTGTAAGCACACACTAGATTGAGTAAATATGTGGTTAAATGAGTTAACAGATATTTCAAAATTCAACATTTTGCACAGAAGCCAAACTGGAAAACCTGGCCGTTTGCTCGTCGGCATATTGTGGTGCAACTTCCCATATTAATAAAGTAAAATATGACAAGTGATATAAAAAATGGTCTTTCATAAATGTGCTTAACAATTAATGAAGTGCAAAAAACTGAATTAATTTTGTTTGGAGAGGCATTGACTTCAGAGTTAAAGCTTGCAATATTAGCATAATTACTGTAACTGGCATAGAAGATTAGTATTGGTGGATTTCTGTCCTAGTGTTAGCCATAATAATCAGATGAGAACAGTACATATTAATGCCAGAAATTTAATATGAAGCCATATCATATGAATCACTATCTAAATTAGATTTGGCCTTTAAACCTACAACATGCACCCTTGATTCGCTACCTGCTAAACTTTATAAGGATCTTTGGCCAGTCTTAGGGCCCACCATGCATCTTGTTAATTTACCACTTCCTACTGGCATCGTCCCCACTAGTTTTAAAGCTGCGGTGGTTAAGCCCTTATTGAAGAAACCACATCTTGACACAGTTTTTGACACCATAGATCATCGTATAGTCCTTGATCGACTTGAAAAGAAATTGATCTCTTTTGAACAGCACATTAAAGAGATCACTAAGACTGCTTTCTTTCGCTTAAGTAACATAGCTAAGATTTGGTCTTCTCTGTCAATGACAGATGCAGAAACTTTAATTATTGCCTTTGTGTCATCCGGACTTGATTATTGTAATGCGTTGTTCTCTGGTATGTCCAGAAAGCTGCTGCCATAATTTTACCAAAATCAGGAAATTTGACCACATTACACCAGTCCTGTTAGATCAGACTTCTGATGACCTCTAAAGTTCTTTATGGAAGCGCCTCGTCATACCTTTCTGATCTCCTTATACCATATATTCCACCTTGTACCCTCCACTCTCAGAGCGCAGGGCTCCTGTCTGTTCCCTAGAGTTAAGAAGCCGTCAGCAGGGTGCCGGGCCTTTTCTTACTGCGCCCCGCTCCTGTGGAATAACCTCCCTGCTGAACTCAGACAGCCCAGCTCTGTTGATGTTTTTAAATGTAAACTTAAAACTTATTTAATTGCCGTTTCATTAGTAGCTGTGTTCTGACCTGTTTATTGGTCCCTGGTCAGTGGGACAGTCTTCAGTCTCAATTATTGCTTAAGGAGTATTTATTGTAGACTTAGATCTTATTTAGACCTGCCGACGTGATCATGTTCATTTAATATTTAGTTTGTTTATTTACATCATTTTAACCCTTAGTTTTCTCTCCCAAGCACATAAGCATACAGGCTGTGTGTCTCTTCCTCCTCTTTCTCTCTTGCCTTCTATCCTTTTCCAGGTCCTCATCAGCAGCACCTCTCCACTGTTGCCCAGTGCTTCCTCAGAGGGGATTGTTGGGTTTTCTGTCTTTATGATTATATACTCTTATCTAACTGTGCCCTGAGATGATTCTTTTGTGTTTGGTGCTATGAAAATAAAACTGAATTGAATTGAATTGAATTAATAAAAGAACTATGTGAAAGCAGATATTATATTCTACTCAAGCAAGGACTAAACGCAGTATCTTGGTTTATCCAAAATGTCTCTCCCTGGGGAAAGTGGCTCAAGGAAGTACAGTACAGAAGAAAGGAACTGTGTTAGCGTTCAATAACATCCCTGTATCTTGAGTGATTCTTGTACCATACGTGACAGTCTACAGTGTGTGAATGTGTTGTTGCCATGACAATGTCAAATTTGGGCTGCTCGTTCATTCATTCACTGGTCGTGAAATATAAAAAGAGATTCTGCTTCTGCTTATTTTCATCTATTTGTATCTTTATTTTTTCCTATGAATCACACAGAAAAAAATACAAACAATGATCTATTTGCCAAAGGGTCAAGTGTGTGTGGATGTGTATAATTTAAGAATGTGCACAGGTGCTTTTGTGTGTGTGTGTGTGCGTAATTGTGTAACTGTGCTCCTCAAGTAGGAGTGGTTTCATTTACCTTCTGGGCACTTATCCATGGCTGATGAGTCTGGCTGGGTGACAGGCTGAAAGAAGCCAGAACAACGGTGACTGCATCATCAACTCTTTCATGCAAGTCACAGATAGAGATCTCTGTAAGTCAGGGTGTCTGGTAGTGAAGTGGTTAGATGCCACGTGATGGTGGGCCTGTGTTGCATGTCGTACCCTTCTAAATCTCTAACCTGGTTTCCTGTGACTCTGTATTGTCCGCTTTCAAATAAAGGCATACAACAGCACAAAAGATAATCAAAACAGCTGAATTTGCATACTGTATTCTGTGATTTATTTTCGCTAAATTTATTTTCCATTAAATAGTTAGTGATTTCCTTTGTTTCCCAGAATAAAGGTAATGTGATTTAACCCACCACTTTAGTCCACACTAAAATAATGCCATCATCAAGTTAGTTATTTGGTTTATGATCAAATCAATGTTGCTAATTAATGCATGCACTTTGCAAATTCTCATGGTGAACACAGTGAATGTTTATAACAGTTTAATAACAGTGTTTGGATTGTGATCATGTTAGCATGCTGCATTAGCATTTAGCTCAAAGCATGGCTGTGGCCTACAGTCAGATGAATTAAGGTTGCTTATTTCTAGTGGTAGACTACATACTGGGAGCAGTTGATTACTATGTGCACAAACAGCTGTATAGTGCGTAATACTATTCATGTTAATGTAGAATTTTAAACTTAGTTATGTTTGCTTTGTGGCCATTTTACCACTGTTTTTGACACTTGTGTAGTTTTCTTTTCATCGAATGGGTGATAGGGTAGCTCTAATGCTGCATACGCATCACTAATCAATATCCAACATTATCACAGTTACAATTAAACCAAGTCTGTGGTTGGTGGTTACATTGCCTCTACTATGAGGAAAGCGTCTGTGCTTCAGTTCTGAGACGCTTCCATCAAAACCTGGTGTTTCACTTAAGCCTCTTGAAATTACTGTTGACCAACGAAACTGCATCAAAAAGTGTGTTTGTTGTCAACTGACCTGCTGGTTGTGCTCTTGTGTGTCTTGTGTGTATGGTCTGACTGTGTGGGGTTAACTGTCTATGTTTGTCTTTCTCTTGTTTAGTTTCCAGCGTAACACACACACACACACACACACAGTGCTGACAGAGGCTAAAAGAAAGAGCAATGGACAGAGGAATGCTGAGTCAAGCCCCCCTGCCCCAATAAGGGTACAGAGCATGTGGCCTCATCAATAATGGAAAGTCCTCCTCAAAGCCTTGAAAGTCATTCGTATGTCCTGTGTGTGTTTGTATCTGTGTGCGTGGGGGAGTGCGTCAGTAAAAAAGAAAAATGTATGTGTTAAATTACTGTTTACTTTGTTAAGAATTCCCACCAATCCCTGTGTTTGTGTGTGTGAGAAGGTTAAGCTTATAGTACGTATTTCATTTGCAGATCACTTGAACTTTGAGGTGGAGCTCCAAGTGTCTCTTATCAGTCGACACAGCTGCACCTCCGAGGATGTACTGTGTTGTGTGTGTCAGCCGGCAGATGTAGTGAAAGCCAGTCCGTGCACACTGTGACTACCAGCCGAGGTTTCCAGACACGTTAGTCTCTCCAGCAACTCTGTAATCCCGCCCAAATCTTACTTTCTTCAACTGTGTACTGAGAGTTAAGAAATTTCTGCTAAATGTGCCTAAAGGCTGAGCCTCGCACCACATTCAAGCAGCTATTTAATGTTACATTGCTTTGATGTATTGAAGTCATCAGTCGCGTACGTTAATTGGGTTTGTTATGTGTTTGCACATAAAGTACATGTAACTGGGCCACCTCTCACTATCTCTGTGTTTGATGATTGCTCCCTGTCAAATATTTATATTTAACATTTTGTTTTATGTTAATTTTCACCCTTTAAGACCTTAAAGCTTTTTCAACTAAATGCTAACTGAGGTTATCACCCTCGATGGTAATGTACTGAAGCCATACTCTCTTATAACTAAACTTTCTCTAAAAACGTGGTCAACAAAAACAAGCTGTCACATTTTTGAGATGTGGATTTAGGTTTCTGCTCCCTGGAGACCTTCAGTACTGTTGTCTGGTTGCTTATTAGGGAGGTTAATCACTGATTATTTATTCCAGCTTTCTGATTACTGAGAGCCATAGCTCACATAAAAAGGCTTGTATTTAACTGGTTTTATAATACACAATTTCTTAAACTGATACCAAAGTGCTGATCTCAAACGTCTTCTCAGGAATAAGAAGTTCAAACTGATCTTAGAAAGAAGGACCACTGCAAACGGAAGGTCACAGATGCACAGGAGGTCACAGGAGTTTACAGGATTTTCATTAATCCTATTTGATCTCTGGATGGGCAATGATTGCCGTACGAGCTGCGTTAGCATTATTATCAAGCAGAGGCTTTGTGACCTTTCCAGCGAGCGGCAGTGCGAGGAGAGGGCTTTTAATAAAGAGACTGATTCCTCCCACCCAAACCCCTCAGGGCTCTCGCAGGATCTGTTGTGTTTATTGACCTCAGTTTGCAGAGTTCACAATGTGGCCCATTGGTAGTTAGAGTTATTGATTGGAGTATAACCCATAGATGATCAATCTGTTAAAATCGCATTGACTGCCAGCTCAGCCAGTCACCTAACTCTGGGGTCATGGGAGGCAAACAGCAACGTGACTGTTTTAGAGAGGAGGGTGCTGACCCTGGAGCTGTAATGTTCTCCATGAATGCTAACAAAAAGCCATTTTGTGCACACTCGTGTACTGTACATTTCCATCACAGGTAGTGTGTGCAGTGTGTAAACATACAGAACATTAATCATAGCATGCTACACAAAAATGTCATGATACAAATAAATCAATACTTCACAAAATGCATAAACGACTGTTTAAAAGATTGTTTGCAATTCAGCGTTAAAAAAATAAAGCAGAGAAGTGGAAAATAAATGTCACAGCCTCATTTTTGCTCCTGTTTTAATAATAAAGTTTATTTTTGTATCACTGTTTAAAACTGATCGACCAAAAGCCATCAAGCCAAAACCATAACGTTTTGTCCTCTTATGTACATACTCTAAATAAAGAGCTTTTAAATTATGATCTATTTACCCATTAATACATGAAAGTAAACCATGAATCAGCAACACTAACAATAACTCGATACAACTGTTGGACAAAGGTCTATATACTGTAAGAGTCACTCAAGATGGCACACCCAAATGAACAATAAGGCCAGGAGGGTTGAGGCGAAAGCAAAACTTTAATACAAAACTAATCAAGACAAAAGAGAAAGGGGGGGAAAACACAAACATAACAAGGATAGGGATAGGGATAACAGACTAAACTAACAACATAAAGAACTGAAGGGAATAAAAACAGCTAATAAATAACACAGAAACTTAAACCAAACCAACAAACCCAGGTGGAATATAAATTCAAAATATGATGCTGAAGACAAGTGAATCAGGAGAGAGGAGAAGTTTCAGCTACTGAAGTTCAATGGGACAATCTGGTAAATGAACACTGCTTCCTGATTGGAAGATGGATATGCTAGTGTGAGTGACTGTGTGTATGTATGTGTGTTTATGTCTACTATTACCAAGCTGTAAAGTATATTATAATAATAAAATATAATAATACAATTATTATTATTTAATTCTGTTTTTTTTTTCTGTGTCTGTGCTGCCTGTGTCTCACTGTATCTCTCTTTCTCCTAGCCAGTGGCAGTGGACAGATGGTGGGATCAAACCCCATCAAACATTTACAACCTCACAGACACAGACACGGCCTCATCGCACTCAGTCCTTGACATCAGAGAGGTCCACCCATACCACCCCCACATGTACACACACGCACACACACACACACACACACACACACAGGAAAACACCTAGCTGATCAAATTATGAGGGATAGTGGAGCTATGGTAGAAGTCTAAATGGCACAGTAGTTCTTCAGCACTCAATCATTACTATTTATGGAGAAAGTATTTCATCCTTACATTGATAGATTTTGGTCAAGGACATGCATTAGGACAAGCTGAATCAGTCAGATTTGTTTTACTGCAGTCTTGAGTCCCCAGGGTCTTGTATCTCAAACAAAAGGAGAAGGACGATAGGAAGGGAGGACAAAGATGATGAGTCAAGGGAGAGAGAGAGAAAGAGAGCAAGAGGAGGAGGAGGTGGAGGAGGAGGAGGATGACAGTGCTGAGGAGGATGGGAAAAGAGAGAAACAGACGATAAGCAGGCGGGAGAGAAATGAGAGGTGGAGGTGGAGGAGGTGGAGGAGGAGGAACAGGAACTAAAATGGATAGCTGTGTTGCTCTCATGCTACAGTTTGTTTTAGGCTTTTAGTGAAAGCAGTTTTTAAACTGGTGGATGATGATGATAATGTGCAACAAACACAGAAAATACTTAACTGGACACAACTTGGTGGTTGCCCTGTATGGTGCCCTGTAGGTCCAGCAGCACAGCACTGTGATTTATTTTATGCTGCACTGAACTGTGCAGACAAATAGATGCACAAGTTTTAAGAAACTGTAATAATCACCGTCTTGCTTCTATCCCAACAACTCCACGGAGATTTGGTTGCCAAGTCAACCACAGCCACCTCGATGACAACCATGCAGTACTCAGCTTGTCCTCACCTCTATTCTATATTCAACTGCATCATGCTTCTGTTTTTTTTTGTATATCTTTCCTTAGAAAATATGTTTTCTACCTGCTTTGGGAGCCATTCCTGGAGGACGGCAAGCTTGAGTCACTGGTTTTAATCGTGAGATTGTGTGATTATGTGTGTGTGTGTTTGGCCTTTGTTTGAGGTTTTGTGAGTCAAATCCAGCACTCTCAGTTGGACTCGATTTGCTCAAGAACGGCCAGCTGCCAGTAGTGAGCAACTGAGATTCTGCAACAAAGAGAAATGCAATCCAAGCCACATTTATCCTTTCTTTTAATACGTTGACAGGACATTTTGAACTGCGAACAAAGTCGATAAATCACAAATGTTTAATATTTGTAGTGTTCCAGAGAGTCGAATGAGCAGACTCTGCTTTGGACTGACTAATGTGCATGTGCAGGAACGAGGAAGCAAACCAGGAAGAAAGAATTTGCTTTGGCGTGTTCGCTGGTTGAACAACTTTCCCTGGTATTATTGGACGCCATCTTTGAATGCCACTCTTCATAATACGTGTGTGTGTCTAATTCACGTTAGCAGTGAGCCAGTGAAAAGTACATGGTGATGGTGGATGAAAACAAGGCCGTGATTTTCTGGGAAATTCTGCTGAATAACTACGTGACACGATTTTAATAAGATGTAAGTCAGAGGAGAAAATCTGCATTAGAACACAGCACTGCTGGAGTGATGCCTACTGGAGCTTTTGTGTGACACATACTGCAAAATAAGAGTAGCCTCAAAATAATCAGACAGTAAATGAAGGAGGCTGTCGTGTGGGTTGCAATACTGGAGTGAAGATTCTAGAGAAAACATATGGCAAGAAATAACACTTTGAAAGAAATGTTACCTTTGTCTGTTTGTACAGTAATTTACTTTGATGTGGTTGAATAAGCACATACATAACCAGCCGTTAGAATCTTGTTCCATGTAGCTAAAAAGTTGTATTAATAGAAAACTGATTGCCTTGGAGAGTCCAGTAGTTTACTGCTAAAGTTAAAAATGTTTCTGATCAGGAGTAACAAATGTTGGTGCTATACAGGCTGCTATAACATGAGCGGTGGTTTAAAGCTGTGAATTTATGATGGCTTATGCTGCATATCATTTTGTGCGCACAGGCAGTAATATTTTGTAAATTTTTGCAGAGCACAGTGAGACAGTTAAGGCATGCAAAAGTCACGCAGAGAAAACTGCCCACTCACACATGCATGAACTCACTGACCACCCACCACAGACACACAGAGACACCACGGCTGTCCCTGCTGCTCATTGTCACATCTCAGCCTTTAATAACCCGTGTGAGTCATCATGTGTTTTTTTTTTTTCAGACAGGTCATTACCCATAATGACACTGGGTTTGCAGGTGACCAGAACAACCCAGGTGCAGAGTAACACAGACGTCACAGTATCAGTAGCTTTGCCTTCATTTCAATCAGTGCATCTGCTGTTGGAAAACACCAAGGTTTGCCAGTGTCCTCTAAAATGATTCTTTACACTTCACATTAAAAGTACATTTTAGATTTCAGGTGCTTGTTGCTCTCTCTCTCTCTCTCTCTCTCTCTCTTACTCTCTCTCTCTTTCACTCACACACAGAGAGAGCCAAAGACGCACACCTTGGACTTCAGAAACTCAAACCCGGAGCCAAGGATGAGTCTGAACGCTCTTGCAGCGCTGACAGTGCTTGACTCATTCCGCAGTGTGCCTGCAGTCATTGAGATGCATAGCGAGGTCTAAACAGAGCTCTGCCAAGTTGGAGGCAGCCATTTAACCACCACCAACACACACACACACACACACACATGCGTGTAGACACAGATGCTAAGGGAGAGAGACACACACAGAGACCAGGATCGTGTGAAAAGCCAATTATCTAGACCCTTTTGCTATTACGGTGTAAATATTTGTCGAGTCTATCTTTTAAAAAAAAATCAATACAGTGCTCGATGTGTTACACATGAAACTTGCAGAGGTGGTGCGTTGTACCCGTTTAATTTTTACTTTCTGCTCACTGCCAACACATAAAGCTACCACGCTACTGTAGCAACTACTGAGCTGTACTGTAAGCAGCAAGTAGCTCAGTTGGTAGAGTAGTCTTCTACAAACATCAGGGTCAGTGGTTCAATTCCCAGTTCCTCCTGGCTACACTTCTTGGTGTCCTTGGACAAGACATTGAAATAGTGTAGCATGTTATGTGTCATGTATTTACAAACTAAAATGACAAAAACACAAGAAAAAAGTAAGGTTCAGGCTAATGGAAGGGACTTCACGCAAAGTCAACAGAGTCATTACAGTTCATCCTGAGGTAAACATGCGTGCACCACAGTTCAGGGGAATCCATCCGGTAGTTAAATATTTCATTAAAAACATAAAATGTCAACCTAATGGTGGCACTAGAGGAATGGTCAGAGGCTTTCTGGACTCATTTTCATTTATCTCGATAGGTATATGAATGTCTCTACAGTTTGCCATGTTAAAAAGGTCCTGTGTAAATCCTGCATGGTTATATAAAGCTTTCTCTGGATCTCTTTAATTGTAAATGTCTTACCACATTATTGCTCTATTGAACACTATTGGACAAGCCTGTTGGCTTGTTTGCTTCTTCTGACACCTCCCTGCCACTGTAAATAAATAAATACATGTTAGCACTATAAAGAAATATTTAAAACTGTTCCCCTTTGCTACTCCTTTGAAAAAAATGCACCCCTCCTGCAGAAGAGCATCACTCAAAATTCCTGTTGGAGGTGACGAAACAATGCAGAAATAGTTCACCAGGTTTCTTTAAAGCACAGGTTGTTTAGCAGCATGAGGTGATGTTTGACTTTTATTAACACCAATGTGAGTCTGTGTCTGTGAGTCAGTGTCAGTATTCAAATTGATGCAAACAACCTCATGTTGTGAGATGAGCGTGATGCTTTTTCTTCCTCTCTCTGACTCCGAAATGGTCCAACTAAACCAAACGTTTCATTTCTGTTTAAATCTAAGGCAAATACTGTGTAAGCATCTTACTTAAAGGCCCAACTAATTCCAGCCTCACAAAGCTTAAATTAGTATTCCTCAAATGGCCTCAAAATCATATTTAGCTTATACATACAAGCTCAATGCACAATATATGTAATCTTTAAGGAACATTTAGTTCAGCAAAGGTGATAAGGCACGATCACGAGTGATCTAAGCTGATAACGTGACGTATTTTCATGTCGATCGTGTCTCCATCAGCAGCGACATTTTCACCACGTTTAAGCTCTGTGAGCCTCAGTCTGATATAGCAACCTAAGAGGTAATTACTTGTCAGAAGAAGTGTGTGTAAAAGAGAAGCAATGGTGCGGTATGAATATATGTTGCAGTACAATAATTAAAGTTCTCAGTCACCTTGTCATTCAGTTAGTTGGGTCACCACATCCTCTGAAACACAATGTTGCACAAACTATGGGCTAGACTAGCATGAAATTCAATTTGGACATTCATGGTCACATTTAACCTCATGGAAAATCATTAGTGAAGCACAAGGTACCAAAAAATTAATGAAACGCAGCATAATTTAATGCAGACATCATGGACACATTGATTTTCTTTAGTGTCTCTTCAGCTAATCGTGATCTAATGTGTACATTTCTGTGCTCTTAATAGAAGTTTATAAGGAGAGATTTTCATATTTTAATGGATTTTCTAGTGTATTGTCTTTGAGACAAATGACTGCTAATAAAGCTCTAAAAACAATCTACCTTAGAGAGATTCAGATGTACGAGTAACAAGCTCTACATTCCCAATTTTTACTGTTTAACTTTGGAGATTCACCTCAGACTTCATACTTGCCCTTTTCCCACTGTGTCTATTACCATTATTCAGTCAGATAATGCTCCTCTTGGGTCTGCAAACCTCACGGCAGAGCAGACATGTCACTTTTTTTTTCACAATAATATGATAATCACCTGATGCTGCTATTATAATTGGGGTCAAGGAGAACTCATCAGTTATAAAGAAGTATTCCCTTCCTCATCCCCTCTGCCTGTTCATCTCCATTTTATCATCTTCTGTGGAAGGTGTCATGGCACCCGGAAAAAAACTGTGACCTTGCTGTTCCACTTCAATTCATATCCATTTCAGTGTGTGTGTATTTGATTGTCTGTGTGTGTGTGTGTGTGTGTGTGTGTGTGTGTGTGTGTGTGTGTGTGTGTGTGTGTGTGTGTGTGTGTGTGTATGTGTGTGTGTGCGTGTGTGTGTGTGTGTGTGTGTGTGTGTGTGGTCCTCTAAAAAGGCCCCATAGGAGGTTTTTGTCCCACATAGGCACCTGACAGAATTGTCTCAGAGGCCTGGAACAACTAGAACACAGACTCTGTACACACACACACACACACACACACACACACACACACATGAATATACACACACCTGGAGGCAGAAACAAAGAAGATCATGAGCGCCGTATGAGAGCGATAACTGCACTCTCAATGCATCCTTGTTTTCCAGGAAACTCTTAAAATTCCTCTGAGAAACTGCATTGTCACTCCTAAAGGTCATGATGATGTATAACTTTTATTGTTATCAGTATGAGTCTGGTATTCAGACTGATGCAAACAGACTCATTTTTTGGCCATTTTGTCTCTTGTCTGTCTTTGACTCTAAACAGTGCCACAAATAACAACTTTGGAAACATCTACACACAAATGTATTCTTATTATGTCTTGTTGGTTTATTTGTTCACATGGTTGTAAATCGATCACAAAACACTAAAAATTGCCTGACAGATCTCTGGCTTCTTCAGTTTGAAATTCAAATGTGATTTCCTCCCAGGCCTTTTACAGCAGTTTCTAAAGGTGTGTTGGTTGGGCTCTTCAGTCCAGCTTCTACAGTTCGATGGAGTTCAGATCTGGTGATTGAGCTGGCCAAGTCATCACAGAGACTGTTCCCGCAGCTGTTTTCTTCTTCGAATGACTCTTACAACCAGGGAAAATGAAGTTACTGTAGGTCAGTTGTTGCCCAGAAGGAATGGTATGTTTCTTCAGGTATGTTCTTCGCTTGGATCCAAACACCTCAGACTTGTACTAATCTGTCCAAAGACTTGGTTTCAGTCATCTTAAGTCCACTGTTTATGCACCTTGGACCAGCACTACAACCGCAATTATAGCATTATAGCAATTTGACAACCTTAGTGGGGTTTTTTTCTTAACTCTGGCCATGAGATTGGCTGACTTCAGTCCTGCATGTACAGTGTTGGTGCACACTGGTTTTTGTCTTGCTTTATTCAGTGATGCAGCCAGTTCAGGAGCAGTGAGCAGCATTGTAAGTCCGCACTTCCAATTCAATTCAATTTAACTTTCTTTAATTTCTCAGCTATAACCTTCCTCTTCATTGGTCAGTCAGTAAAAATGATAATCACTTTTAGATGGTTTACCAGTTTATTAAATTGTTTCAGATGATTGAGGAACTGATTTTAGAGTATAAATCAAATATTCTCTTGGTCTTTCCAAACCTTTTCTTGTCAGTGTACCTTTTGTATTTTGATGATGGCAACTGAAAAATGCTGCTGAAACATTTTCTGTGTAGACACACCGCCATTTTGTTTGCAGCACCAGAGTATGAAGGTTACGCCTGAGTTACCCATTCAGGCACAAGTCACTGACTCAAAACATATGACACTGTTTCTCTCTCAGTCTTCCTTCTGCTGACAATTTCTTGACACTTGTAGATACAGATTTCCCGCAGTGCAGCAGTGTATGCGGTTGTACATGCTTTATATCTTGAACTCAAAAAAGCATTTCTTTGTCACGCTCGCTCTTATCTTTCCCTGACTCTGTCTTTCTTTTTTTGGTGTCCTGACACCGTCGATTGCAATGGGTAGTAAAAATAAGATGATGAGATTGCCATAGCAACATAAAGGAGTGACGTGCGCGTTATTTCTGAGGCCGCATGGTCCACAGTGAAGAACTTGATGACACTGATGTATTATCGAGAGGAACAGGACCGATACACATTGCACTCATTCTCCTCCTCCAGGTTTAGCAAGCTAATCCAGCATGCATGCTGTGTGCTGCTTAAACTGTAGGAGCTCCATCTAATATATACCGATCCTTCTTATGCACATTATTCAAGGATGGTTTGCTGAATATTCAATGGACGCTGACACACTATCACACTCAGTGTGGTCCAGCATTTTGCTCAAGGGCACCTTGTCAGTCATTCTCAAGGGAAGGGAGAGTGTTACTCATTCAGTTTCCTCACACAAGAGAGGTGAACTGAGCCTTTAAAGTCACACTTTCCTCACACTTTTTAATCAACCTATCCTGTTGTTTTCTTCCCCTCCCGCTGTCTCAGACAGGCTGTGTCCCATTTTGCTTTTTGTGTTCCTCCTCTTGCTCATCACCGCTTTTATCCTAGCCCTCGCCTTTCTCCTGTCTTGCAAATGCAGTCCTCGATTTTCGCACCCACAGCCTCACCATAGCAACTGAAGTGACTGCATGACAGACTGCACATCAAGGAAGAGAGGAGAGGAAAGAGGAGAATGGAGGAGAGGAGATCGAGAGCTGAGGGATGGAGAGAAACGGCCACCTGCTTGAGGAACGATAGTGAGGGGAAATGCCGAGCTTTGGTATCTAAAAAGATAAGTAGGTCAGTGATAATCTGGGGTTGAGTTTAGTGTATAAATAAATAATGAAGCCTGCATCACAGTAAAAACACCACCACAGAAGGCGGAAAACTCTCTGAAAATGAAAGCCCACTATCATGCGCCACATAATAATCATAGGTAGTGTCTTCTATTCTCCAGGTGCAATTATGCTGGCTCACCATCACTGTAAAGCATAAAGGGATGATTGGATGTGTAGTGATAGAGGCACAAGTATAGCCTGAAGAAGCTGACTGTGAGACAGCGGAGATGCAGCAGATAGTAAGGAGGTAATCAGTAGCAAATTTTGTTACCACACGGTATCTGTGTGGTAGAGAGAGAGAAAAAGCCTGGACCTTGTTGGGAGATGGAACTGTTGGGAATATGAGGTGCATTAGACAGATGGGGCATGTGATAGGTCACATCTGGTAATGGAGGAGAGGAGAGGAGAGGAGAGGAGAGGAGAGGAGAGGAGAGGAGAGGAGAGGAGAGGAGAGGAGAGGAGAGG
>JAUYWH010000006.1:15996180-16008362 GCA_034779795.1 Ctenopoma multispine | reverse complement strand
GGAGAGGAGAGGAGAGGAGAGGAGAGGAGAGGAGAGGAGAGGAGAGGAGAGGAGAGGAGAGGAGAGGAGAGGAGATGTAGTTTAAACATTTAGAGAAATATGCAAATCTGGTTTCTTTCCTATAGACATACTGTGCTTAAAAAAAAACAGAGCTAAAAGAGAGAAGAGAGAGAATTTTGGAGTACATCCATCATGTCGACAGCAACGTGACTCAAAGTGATTGATAATGTTGCTCCGTGACTGCTCGACATGTATGTGTGAATAAGCAACTGTTTAGCAATGTTGCGTTCACACTTGTTCACATTGGCCCAAAACAGCTGCTGCAAGTTTAACCACATATGAAGGAAAATGTAGAAAACGTCTGTTTGTGCGTAGAAGGGAGGATTGTGCTGTTATCTTCCAGGCCAATAATTCTGATCAAAACCTTTATATTTGCCTTGTTAAACATCCAACACACAGACAGACACTCATAGACAACTTTGAAACACAACAAATGTGGTCAAGATGAAAGAAGATTGTTCTCATTTGAAGGTACAGTGTATATATTTTTCCTCATTGTCACAGGTGATGTCACACACCTTTCGTGACTCACAGTACATCTTGTTCTTGGGAACAACACCTGTACTTAACACCTCATTGATATCTGAGACACCGCTGTGCTCCCAGACACACTCCTTTGCCACGGCCAGCCTCTAATGATTGGATTTATTTTCCTTTTCCATAATGGGGTATAATAATGCTACTCTTCATTTCCCATTGAGCTCTAAGAATCTAACTGAACAATGGCGGTGATGGACCCAGTTTAATTTTGTCTTGTCACACGAGTGACAACAGATCTCGACTGTATACACATATATATGTATGAAGTGACCAATTTATATGCTGTATGATGATTGTATCCTGCAACATGTCTCTGTCTGCTGCGCTCCTGTAAACCACTGTCTTCACATGTTGAATAATGAACCAATGCTGCCATAGTCCTCATAACCTCAGTGTCTGTGGTGTTTGTGTTCTCACGTGTAAGGACAAACAATCATTTTATTTTTTCCTTAGCGAGGAAGGAAGAGCTCCAACTCCATTATTGTGTCTTTTTTCTTCATGTCTGCACACTGAGTGAGATTGTGTTGCAGTGTGTGGACTGATATCTGCTACTTGTGTTCACCTTGTGCCGACATGTTAGTAACCACCTGAGTAGTTTCATAATATAACAGACAGCATGAGTGAATACTACAGCCGGGAGAAAATGAGGGATTTTTCATCTAGAGCAAACTGTCAAATCACCTGCTGTAGTATTTACACAGAGGCACAAGCAAGATCAGCTCTCATGTTCCAGAGCTACTCTCAGGCTACAGTAATAAGAACGTTCTGATATTTGCATTTTATTATGTGTTTATACCAATATCATAACTGGTTTTGCATGATTCAGTCAAGTTAAGCATTTGAAACACTGTAAAATGTTGTATAATAGCATATAAACAGCTACTGTAGCACACAGTCAAGCTAAATTTAAACTAACACTAAAAGTTATGTTTTTTAATTTGACATCTGTGGAGGATGTGGTGTTGACTATACGACCTCTTCAGAAATATGGAGAAATGTTTGTAATGTTTGTATAACGAAAATCGTTATAACTGAAGATGCTCTTAGATATTATCTTCTCCTACCCACTCCCTTCTTAAGAAGCAGAAACATAAGCTGCAGGATTTGTTTAAGGTTTGTTTTTCATTTTTAAGTCTATAACTTTATCAGAAGTGTTTTCTTTGCTAACAAGTGATAAGGTTTAGAATCAAAATAACTGGTTTGAATAACTGAGCCGACCTGGTGGTCTGATACAGCAGTGATGACAGGATGCTCACAACAGATAACGTGCATGTCGATGAAACCTACAAGACACCGCTACTTGATTTTAGATTTAATGTGAGTTTAAGGGTGTAAATCAAAATTGAGTTTTGAGGTCAGCAAGCTGGAAGCTGTAGATAGTTTACTGCACATTACACTCTGAGTCAAAGGTAAGACCTGTCAGCAAACCAGGAAATAAGACCCAAGACTGGAACAAATGCACACAGCTAAAATTAGTATAACCCAAGTAAAGTTTCACGCATGCATTTCCTCTTCAATTACATGTACGGCTCTACAGCATAAAGCTGACAGATGACACACGAGATCCTTAGCGCTGGCGTTTTGTTTCCAAATTTGATGTGTGCCAGATCACGCAGCGCTGGCTGTAATGGGTGATCTGATTCCCCAGGACAATGGGTGACCTCATCGTGTGATTGAACACCAACCCTGGTATCTCTGGTTACTGTCGTCGTAGCAACGCATGCTAATGCAGCATGTCCAGATCTGCGTCGATGATGACAGCCTGGTTTGGACAGTTAATCCCAGGCTATCAGCAGAATCTTCCTTTTTTTTTTTTTTTTTTTTTGCTTTCCCTTTACTCTCCCAATCCCTCATCCTCCTCTTTGTCTGTTTCTAACCTCTGTCATTGTTTTGGTTTGGTTAGGAATCACGACTGATCGTCTTTTCCAGCCAGACTTATTGAAATATGCTTAAACATCACACAAAACAAACACCGAACACATTTTTGCTGCTTGTGCCAGGATTTTATTGCCAATAAGGCTAGTTTTTGTCATCTCTTCTAACACTGTCCCATGGGTTGGATATAGACATTTGCCAGTTTTTAAAGGCAGATTAGGAAAAAAAATTAAAAGGCACAATCCTGCAATTTGTAAAACAACCAAACATATAAGGTTGACTGAGAATGAACGACAGTATAGATTAATTTACTGCTTTAATCAGACTTAAAAAGCATCTGGTAAGTAATCCTTACCTGTATTTTCTTGTTGACAGCTGAATTCTTTTTATCACATTTATGTTCAAATGGCCAATAGCTGTGTTTACACAGAGAGATATTCCACTAATAATCAGAATAAAAAAAACATGTATCATGTAACCGAACTGCTCCAATCAGAATGAATTTGCAATCTGAATCAGAAGGGTGGTGTAAACCTTTGATAATCTGATCAACAGGAACATTTTAGCGATGCATACATGTGGTCTGATCATTTCTCTTGTTGGAATAAATATATTCTTTCTACACATGTTTGACTCATTTGGGGAAAGCATTTTCAATAAAAGACTTTTTTATTTTTTTATGAGCTGTATCATCTTGCACTCTCCTCCTGTTTATAAATTGCAGGAGCAGGACGTGCATCTACTTAATTAGAAAGAACAGCAGGAACACAAGTATAGAGTCTCCGTGGCTCCATCTTGGTCACCTTCATCTTACTGTATGAACTGAGTGTTTCTCAGAGTTGGGAAAAAAAAGTATTGATTACATTTATCCAGGAAGTTTTGTCTATAGTACAACTTTTACAAAAAAAAGTTTGGGAAAAAGAGACAGAACTTCTTCAGTAGCGTACCTGTGAAATACATGCATTAAACACACTGGCTTTCATCACATTCTTCCTCTCTGTGGCCTTAGAGTGACTTTTCATAAGATCTTCAGAGCACTGTGTGGTCTGACCGGGCACAGCTGCTGTTTATGATCTCCTGTTGTTATTCCTGCCCCATTAGGACACCACAGAGGAGCTGAGGGAAACAACAAAGGCACAAACACACACACACACACACATAGCTGGAACACCTATTGATTCTAAATATGGGAAATACAGACCACCTGTTAAACTACAGTATTTCTCTAAAAAAGGCAAAGTGAAAATGTTACAGTATTTGTTCAACATTTTTAAAATAGCAATGAGCAATTATACTTACGTATTTCTGATTCCCAGTCTAGTCTATCATCATGACTTTCTCAGTTAGGGACTCGATTAAAAATGGAAATGTATCAGTATTAAGACATTTAAGTGTTGTATTAATATTACAGCAGAGTTATTGTGCTCAGACTTCGTTGTGTAGGTTCTGTTATTTCTCCTGGGACAGCTCTTCTTGTCCTCAGTTCCATAGTACAGAGGAGTTGCAAACTATTCTCCTGTTGCAGTGTCAGTCAGTCTGTGTCTACACCCAAGGTCCGATCGAGACAAGAAGGTTTCAGAGTGTTTGATGTTAGGGCTAGGACTAATAAATGGAAATGAGTTAACATAATGTGTGCTTTGCTACAGTTTTGTACATTTAAATTCAAATGTATTTAGTTTTATTGACTACACTATAATTAGCTATTAACTCCCTGAGGCCACTGGAATCACCTATGATTGCAAAACACTAATTTATTACTTTTAATTACATTTTTGTAACAGACTTCAAAAACTTTGCTGCAGCACATGGTTGAGTTATCAGAAGCTGTAGCTTCTTCATGCAGGACCCACAGTTTTATTTTTGAGTATTTTTGAAACAACTATAAAAGCTCACTTCGATCGTACAAAGAACTCTTCACCACTGCCACCCACTTTGCTAGATTTTTGTCCAGTCACACACTGTTTTACTGGGTGAACCATACGTTTTCCAAATTTCTTAAGATAAATAAAGACAGTAAGTTCTAACTTCCATCCTGTGTAACATACCTATAATAATTGAAAGAATTTGAAATATCAATCCATATAAATTCAGCGGTCAGTAACTAGAACAATAAATCCAACCAGGTACATCTAAAAGTAGTCTATCGGATGGTTCCAGAGTTGTTAAACATCTACTAGCTCAAGTCAAACAGATCATGTTAACAGACTGGGTTCAGACCAAAAATAATTAAGCCTTGATCATGGATAAAGTTCAGACGATAATGTGGTCAGCATTCAAACTGGTGGTTTAACAGCCAGTAACTGTTCAGTTAATGTAGGAAGTAAAATAGGATGTCAAAAATAAAAAGAATGAACTTTCCTATTGTGCATTTCCCTGCATTACTCGGTGTTGTTTCCAAACGTAGCATGAAGATGTCCCTAATAAAAGCTGCTATTGTATAGCTGGCTGAGAAACTTGGCAACTAGCGGAAAACCACAGTGAAACATTTAGTGACTAAAGACCAAGATATTTCCCTGAAGAGCTGGTGAATCCTAAATTAGAGTTGAAAAGAAAGTGAATGTTGGACCTATATTCATTAGGTGGACACTGAAAAGCCAAATCAATGATAATGTAATAATGTAAATAAGCTTCTGCTTGTTCATAAGGGTGTTTACAGCTTGTTGTGGTGAAAAAAACTACTATACAATAAATCATATAAATTCACATAATATAAAGTAGCTGCTGCATTAATCAGTCATTTGTTATTAGGCATTTTAATTCAATTGAATAAAAAAAATGTCCTTGTATATCCAGAAATACAGTGAAAGAACCTGGTCTAATGGTTTACAATCCACCTTTCACAAGTCTGAGCCTGTGTGTGTGTGTTTTTATCGATTGACCTCTTTCTGTCTTTCTCGGCTCCATCCATAGAGTGTATACTGTGACTTGTTGTTCAGAGTAGCATCCTTTTGAGACACCTGTGACCTTCCCTCCTCTCCTTACACTCACCTCCTCCTCTTCTTCTCCATCTCTCTTGGCCTCTGACTGTCTGCCCACATCTTTCGTCTCTCCCCAGTCATTTTTCCTCCCCCTCTCCTTTCTGGACACTGGCGATGTCCTCAAAGAAGAGCAAAGAGATACAGTGGAGAGAGAAACGGGCAGAGAAGGGCAATCAGCTCCTGAGACATATAAAGAGAAGTGAAAAGCTCAGGTTGCATCTATTTTATCTAAAGAAATCCCGATCTGAAGCTCTTTCAAACACATTTAGACACAAAGACTCTCATTTCTTTGTCAGTTTTCCCAAACATTCACTCACTCTCTTCACTTTAATGTTGGCATCACACTATCCAGACAATTCAGGATTGTGATAAGACTTATTTTATCTTTTTGTCTCATGGGGCATAAAATATGCAGAAGCATTGTCTTCCATTACATGACGCACACGAGGTGACACAAGTTGTGTTGATCTTCCTGTTCAGTACTCACCGTAACCATCATGAAACGATGAGGCACACCTAGCTTGATTAGGTTAGGGAACTGTAGGGAACCGTGGTCAGGCTTAAAAGAAATCCAGTGTTGACTGTCAGTAGAAAACAGGAAGCAAAGAGTAGGCTCGACTTTTTCAGCTCGACAGGTTTTGTTGACTCATCCAGCCACTCTAAGTTCCCCCCACTGAGGTCTTTGTGGCTGTATAACAGCATCACACTACATCCTCTTTTGCTCCCGACAGACAAGAGTCATAATTGTGTTGTCAAACTATCTCAGCATGTATGTAGGTTATAACATTATGATTACAGATATGCTTTTCTGATCAACAGAAAACACTTTTATAATTACACAGTGTCCCTTCTCACTCATGCCTCATTGTCAGACAAATAGCAAAATGACCAAACGAGACACACTGAAGCCCACTTATTGTACTGTATGATTAACAGCACAATCACATACTGACACACACACACACAGTGAGAGGATTGTTGTGTGGAGCCAGTTCACCAGGCCTCAGGCAGCAGCAGCACATGGTCAGCCCATGTGACCTCATCCATGTGACCCTCTGTCTCTCTTTCTGTCTCTCACTCTGGGGCACGTCTGCATTGCTACAGGCAGAGGATGCACAACATCTGATATACACATATGACAAATGTGTAGAGGATGTATTCTGAACAGCGCTGTAGATGTAACGTGCACACACACGGACAGTTATGAGACACAGACATGTAACAGACCCACACCCCTCGTATATAACGACAAGAGCAACGCTTCTTAGTTTACTCTTTTGTGTTTGCCATTGCTTTTTGTTTTTGTAATCATTTTGTGTCCCTTTTTTGGTCATTTTTCAAATCTGTGTGGGCAGATTGCATCTCATTCTGTCTATTCTGCATGACCTCACACCCATTTTGTGTTTCTTTTTGGTGTTTTGTGTCTGTATGTAGTCATATTGAGATTCTTTATAACTGTTTCATCGACTCTGTCACTGCCCTGGGCCCCCTAAATCCTTTGGCCCCAGGACTTGCGTCCCGTAGGCCTTCTTGGTAATCCACCCATAAATTTACATACGGTGCTGTAAACAGCCACACGTGTCTCACAAACACACACACACAAAAAACACTTAAAATCACTCAGATTAAGCTGCACACACATCTACTCTTTGTTGGCCAGAGATTCATGTGACACTGATCACATGCCCAACTTTCGCTTCACTGTGACGCGCTCAACTCTAAGTCATCCTGATGCTTAATAAACATAAACCCTCCGCACACACTGTGGTAAAAATGTGAGGTTGATTAGGTTAACTTGGGAACGACAGTGTTGTCTTGGAAACAAGCCAAATGGCCGTCTGTAAACACTATTTGACAAGCTAATTACTATCCTCCTAAACAAGCCAAATGTCATAATATTTGATCTCCACTCTATCATCACAGTAGCATTTAAAAAACATATAGAGGCATTGTGACACACTGAGTGAAATGTGTTACTGCATCGTTTGGGAACACGCAGTACTACAGTTGTCACCTGAATGCTGATACTGTGAAACACAGTACGGTGTAGCTATACAGAATTCAGCAGCGCCGGTTTATTTGTGAAAGGCATTTAAGGTGTGATGTTTTAAAGGTCGCTAATCTTTCTCTGATGTTTATTCCACTGCTAAATAATTATATTTAACAAAGCAATCTCTCCACATTACTTTCATCAGTCTTTCTAAAATAATAAATGATTAGTACAACAGTACTTTATTGGTACCTTGTATTAGATGTTTCAGTATATGTGCATGTATGTATTTTTTCATGTTAATGCCAATAATGAAGGGATAATCTATTTGATGCCAGCTGTCAATGCAAGTTCAAACAGTTCTTCTTTCCATGTCCCATCATTTTATGCTGCTAATAGGCCACATTTTTAATATGATGTACATTAAATAAGTTTTAAAATTAGGGAAAAATAGGTCATACTCTAACTGATCCCATTCTCCAAGCCACTCTGTGTAGCTACTACTACTCTATTTCTGTTGGTTTTATTGAAATCCAGTCTTAATAATGCAGTCTTTACAATGTATGGTAAAGCCTTAGGCAACCCGGCAGTACACAGTTACTCTATATGAGATCGAGTTAAGTACATAATAGCATATACAGGGTCGTGTCTGTGCATGTGTGGATGACATTTCCCTCGTGAAAATCCTCTTTTAGAGGATGTGAAATATGCTCATGTTCATCTCGTGACTTCTCCCTCTCTCTTTCTTCTATTCCCCCTTCTCCCATTATGCATCTGTTTTGGACACCTAAGTTAACTTTTCCTAAAAAACAAACGGCCTTGTAGTGCAGGTAGAACATATAAAGCCTGACGTGTGGCTAACGTAATTTTCTGTGTATGTACTGAATGTGGTTTAGCGGCTTAGAGGAGGAGAAGGGAGCAGATGTAAGGGAACTACAGCTCTGCAGCTCTAGCCGTGTGTCCTAATTGACTGAGACACCTAACTTCTATTAATTCAGCTGATGAAGCTTTTCACTCTCAGGACTGCTGGCTGGACACAAACAAACTCACTAACAGGGCAGCAGAGCAGAGGAGACGTTTACAGAGTAGCAGAGACGGTGGGGGGTGGATGGGGGTGGGTGGGGTGCACGTGTTTTGTTAGCATGTCGACCCACAATCAACCCCCCCTACACTCACACACCCACCATCACGACAACCGAGTGGAGACAAAGTGCTGATAGTGTTGTTCCCATTCCAGGGTTGGTGAAGGCACATGCATGGCTGGCTGGAGCTGTGAAGATAATGTGGCATGCTAGGCAGTAGACAGTCCTACTGGTGGCGCAGAGGAATGTTGTCTGACCCTGTTTGGAATATGTTTTATAAGACACAGCCAGAGTTTGAGGTCTCTCAGCGTTATCTAATCTAGTGTGTAGCTGATGCAAATCCAGCCTTACATGTCCAACAATCAACGAAAATCAGCTCAGTCCAGCGCAGCCTCAACCTAATCAAACTTAAGCATTGACAGCAGTGTGCAGGCAGATTATATAGAGTAGTGCTTTCCATTGAAGGCAACCCTGCACTTCTCACCCCCCTACCCACTTCCCCCTAAAGCTCTTCCAATCCCTGCTTCATTCTCAGCCTCGCTGCTGCATGTGCATGTGAGCCATAAATAGCATCCGACAGGCTGAGGGCAGAGAGAGATCTGCAGATGAGAGACACACAACCCTAAGATGACACCTGCTACTGCAGTCTCCCATGCAGCCACAATCTGCTCTGATTCTGGATTATGCAGAGGGAACGGATAGTAAGGCGAAGCAAAGCAATGAAGGAAGGAAGAGGGGGAAAGAGGAGATATAGGAGGCAGAAGAGAATGGTAGTGGAGAGGACAAGACAGGATTAGAAATGCTCCATCATATTCGGTACAGGCTTTCTATTGAGGTTTCCCAAGCTTCTTCGTAGATATTACACTGATATTTCATCATTGCACACTACAGTAGATTAGATTTCTGTCCGTAAATCCCTTTTTTATACTTGAGCATGAAACGTCTCTGGTATTAGTTGGAAGGGAATAATCTGCCTCCGTGTGAAACCCACATTGGACAGATTTATGAAACTAGTACAACAAAGTGAGGGGAGAGAAGAGAAAGAGAGGACACATGATACATGAAAAAGTTGTATGGGGCTTAATACAGGTCCATATGACTTTACATAATCACCACTAAACAAGGATGACTTGTTTAAATGCACTACAAGTTTTCTTTTTTTAAATATAATTGATTTAATTTTAGGGGGATAAAAAACTAAAAGCTAAAGTCACATATTTTGGCTCAGTGAGGCTATTCTGGTGGCTCCATAAGCAAAGTGTTTGCTTCAGCAGGCTGATGATGACGTGCTAATGGGCTGATTAGAAGGTATAATATGTTTGTTTAACGCATTAAATTTGTATCTGATGGTGGTAATTAGTATGACAGGCACTAATGTCTGTGCGTTTCATGGTAACCTAGTAGTTCCATCTGGAACAAAAGTAGTCCACCAACTAAATGATATCATTACGTGACATCATATGCTAAAACTACTTTTAAAAGTGACTTGAGGACCCCACAGGGTTTACAGACCTGCTACTCAGTCAGTCAGAATTGAGAAAACCCTCTGGAAGCCACTAAACAACCTTTTTTGGGATAACCATGACCTGGATGACTGAGAATCTTCACAGACTTTTAAAAGTGACATTTTTCCAAGGTCTGTCAAATGTCGTCATGGCTTTCTAAAGCAATAATCTGCAATATTCACACCTGACGATATTTTTCTCTCTAAATACTGATGCAACAACTAGCAAAGAAAACGTGGTAACACCAACACTGCTGCTGTGGATAACATCAAATACAGCTCAGAATATGTGGATCACCACCTCAAAGTACTGAGCTGCGATCTAGTGCATCACAGTTTATATTTTCATGTTATATTATGTATATTATAGAATAATACAGTATATCTAACTTAAACTTTTTAATAGCTGTAGTATATCTTTGTTTAAATTTATACTTTCAGCATAGTATAAATGTGGGTATATATATATATTATATATATATATATACATTAATATCTGAGGCTTTTTTAGCTCAGTGCCTGCAGCTATTTCAACGGAGCAACACTGTGTGACGGTGTAGCAGTGGGTTGCCTAATAAGTTGAATGTCAGAGCATTTTACAGAGTTGACAAGTTAAGAGGTTGAATTGGATAACACAGACATGATTCTAGGTTGAAATGTGCTATAATTTAATACAATAAATATAAACACAACAGACGAAGAAGTCATGAGGCTGAATTTGTCACTCAAGCCCCATTGGTCTTAAGTAATGAAACAGTGGAAGAGATCACCACAAGGCTACTGTGTCACAGCAATTACAGTGAAGAATAGCTCAATTAAACTGTGGGCGAAAGGGAGCACTTTAGAAATAGTGAAAGATTCATTCTGATCCACAAGTATTGACTTTATTATTACAAAGTTGGAGGCACACACTCCAGATTTCAGAACTTCTTTTCATATGTAACCTTTCTAGTTGTGATACTTGATAATGAGATCACTGAGAATTGATTGGAGTTCACTTGTTCTTCTGCGGCAGACACGGAACGGCACCCCTGAGATGTGGGCGAGACACAGCAAATGTGTCAGACTAAAATCTACAGAAAGACGAGTATGAGGACTAATGTATGTGTCTCGCTCATCAGTTTCTAAACCATGTAGAGGATTAAGCACAGGATCGCAGGCTGCAGATGTTGTGCAATGAAAAGGACATGGACATTATTTTAACTGTGGGGTAAGTGGAAAGCCTAAGGTGAAGAAAGTACTACTAAGTACTACTAAGGAGCACTGAGGAAGGGACAACTGTGATATGGTCAAATGTGTTTTTTCTAAATCCACCATATTTGCTGCATGACGATGGTGGATAGGTAACACTATGGCAGCCATCTCATGAGAATTATTAAGCAATGATTGGTCCGCAAAGGGGTCGTGAGGCCATATTACATGAGCAACAAATACTATTATCATGCAGATGCTGCTTCTTCACATGTTCATTTACATATTCAAAATATCCCCTGTGTACACCTTCAGAGCCAGTTCACTTCTATTCATAGCTGTTCATTATTAATATCAAAACAAACAGTGAAGTTAGTACTATGTGCAGCCTCACAGAGCCCCCAGTGTGGCTGTAGACCTTCAGGCTTGTTGATAATTACAATGTGAAGGTCACAGACACTTATGCACAAATTCATAAACTTCAAGCATGTCACCATCAATCAGTTTCCCATGTGGAAATGTTTGAAAAAGGAGATTTTATTACGACTACGTTGTTTTTCTGTGACAGTTAATTTGAGTAGGCTGTGTATTACTGAATAGTTGAATATGACTTGATTTCACCCTGTTGCAAAATTCTTCTTCTGGCTTTGGAATTGGGCCAATTGGGCCATACTGCTGACATGCAGTATAATTAAACCCAGAGATGACACTTTTCTAAGCCAGATCATTATTCAGACTCTGAGCTGGTAAATGCTAATTTGGGGCATACTTAAAAGATGTCCGTCACAGTGGTTTTGACAAGTTGTACAGTTAGGGGAAGATTTTTGGGATAAGCAGGCTTCACAGAACCAAAACATGTTACACAGACTTTACATGACAGTGAAGGTGTCAGGGTTGGGACGAGGACGGACCCAAGAGCACTCAAACTTAAGCAAAGAAGATTTAATAAAGAAACAACGAGG
>JAUYWH010000006.1:15962970-15996080 GCA_034779795.1 Ctenopoma multispine | reverse complement strand
AAAACAAACTAGAAGAAAAGCCAAAACATCACAGACAGACGAGGGGAAGCGGCCAACCAGGGTCGGACCGTGACAGAAGGGAGACACATAAGTGGGCACAGCGGGAGTTTGTCAGATGCTCCAAGGCAGCGAATGAAGGCAAAAACGGATCCCAACACTCAAGGAAGCAGAAAGAAAATGGGGAGGCGAGAAGGCAGGCAACATATTGGTCTCTACTCATTACATTGTCACCATGAGCATCCAGTCTGGGACTAGTTGGCATGACTACAGCCTGATCCCACCCTAAATGTGTGCATTTGTGTGTTTGTGTGTAGGCAAAATGACTTTGTCCTAGTAAAACCAGGCCATCGCAGTATCTCCTTTGGGAAAATAGTCAGAGCTTAGATCTGGATTCATATTAAACAAGGATTACGCTAATATAAAGCCACGGGGTTGGGCAGCAGAGCTGCTTGTGTCCATATAGCATCTCTATGTGTGGTCATGAATCTTTCCATACATGGATGCAAATGCATGAATGATTTCTCATGTGGGTTTTTGTCCATGCTGGTACATATGCAGGCGTGCTTCATCCACAGTACTGCATGTGCCTCTGCTTGCTCGTGGGTGCGTGATCAGTCCCTGTCCAGCCATGTTTATGCCTGTGTGTGTCAGAGCATCATGCTGTTGCGGATGCAGGCTGCCATTTGTTTGTGCTTTGCCTGCAGAGGACAATCAGCTGCCAAGAACCGGCTCAGCAGAGTGGGGGAAGGAGGAGGCATGGAGGAGTTGAGGAGAGGATCAAAAAGAGGATAAGAAGGATGAGAAAACATTTATTTATTTAATGTGGCATTAAAGATGTAGATTAAATTACAAATGTTCACAGTGTGAATTCTTCTGTGGTCATTTTTGATTTGCTTTATAAGCCACAAAAAATAATATAGTATAATATAGTATCTAGGGGTGAAACGGTTCTGAAACCAAGACCGAACATGAGACACAAACTCTCGTGTTGCCACCTGCACCCCAAGTCATATCCTATAATTGTCACCCTGTTGCAGAAAACCAAGCCTCTCCCAGAGGATCTGGGAGTGCACCACATACCACTGGATGCAACATGTTAGCAGCTACACGTTGCTGTGCATGAAGCATTTAGGGACAGCATTCAAGTTTCGAAAGAGGCCGATGGCTAGTCATTTTCTTGATTCCTGGTTCCTTCATAAAATCCCCCAATTTTTTTCATTAACATATAAACATATGAGCCAAACCTTGGCTAGGAAATTAAGGTTTGAACCATTTGTGGATTTGGGGAACCATTACAATGCAAATTTTTCATAATAATTAGATTAACTTAATGATTAGAGGCAGACGTCTCAGGTTTTATTTCAGTTTTTATTTCAGAGCAGAAAAACATGAACAAATTACACCAGAGTAGGTAACAACAGAGGAGAAATATGTTTTCATAATTTAACTGACCATTTATTCTGTAATTAAAGGCTGAATACACAAGACGTAATGCTATTTCACATGAAACAATGATTCACACTAAACTAAGAAATACTTGGTTTTGTCTGATGGTGTTTACAGAAAAGTTTCAGTGGGAGAGAACAGAAAGAGAAATAATTACATGGTATAAACATGTGAGGGATAAAACTAAATTAAGAAAGGTGAAAAAAGGATAATAGGTCAGGAACAAAAGCAACAGAAAAATGGAGCGAGTAAAGTAAAGAACAAAAGGTACAGGTACAGTGTACAAATCCACACAGTGGTACACTGCAGACCTTGATCACTTATTCATTCTGTCCTGAGGAGAGAGCCAGGAGGATCAGGTTTCCTAATGACTCACACACACACACACACACACAGATGTACCCACAGGCAGTGAATCCCACAGGCCAGGGCTCACCAGCTCAATTGAATTACTGTTATTGTACACCCAGGACTGAGACCGGGACCCTGTCTGCCCACCAACCACACCCTCTCTGTTTGCTCTGCACTCGAGGACACTCACTCACACACACACACACACACACACACACGCTGAGAGAATCAAATACCAGCACTGTATCCACTTCACTCACACAGGCTCCATCCACACCACTACCGCAATGTCCCACTGCAGGCGTGGTCCCATTATAGCCATCATTTACAGTCAGTATTGATCTACCCTCTGGCTGTGGCTCTCTGTTTCACACATGCACACACACACACACACACACACACATACACACATAAACATACAAATATAAAAAGACATTTAATTACCTGAAACAGTAGGTAATAGGTGTGTGCACTTATCTACAGTGCATGGATTCTGTACAAAGACACACATGCATACACACTCAGAGACAGAGTACACACTCACACTCACACACACACGTTAGATCTCAGTCTATTGATTTCTACTGGGAATGGAAATCACTTTTCTACATTACATTGCTCTCCGTGCTCTATCCTTTCAGGTCTTCATTTTCATGCAAGTCACTTCATTGTTCAAACAAAATGGAAAAGAGAAAGATGAAGAGATGAGGGATGATGGAGATCGCCGAGAAATATGCGAAACAAAGCTGCAGTTTCACAGAAACAAACTCAGATGACTGGTAAGTTATTGTGCAGATAGAGAGGGTACAATCCATTTGAAATGCTGCAGGTTTGGTGTCGCACAGTAATTCATGAAGTGCCAAATGAATAGGATCCACATGAACATGCAAAAAAAGATCAAAAGAAAAACATGAGAAATTTGAATAAAATAACACAGATACTAGATTTCTGTTGAACTGTGTATCGCCTTTGTAATACTTAAGCACGGGAACACAGTGAGAGCAACAAAAAAGTCAAATGAGGATTGGGGACAAGGGAATATGACTATGTATTAATGAACTGATATGTGTGCCGTTTCCATAATTTACATACATTGTCCTGCCAGGGATGAGAAAGCTTTGGCCAAGGACCAACTGTGCCATGTAAATGATAGCTATTGGCCTGCTTACTGCTGTGTGTGATGGAGGTAGCAGAGAGAGAGGAGAGAGACCCAAAGCTGGGAGAGAGAGAGAGAGAGAGAGAGAGAGAAATATGGGAGTAGAGTAAGAAAGAGAAAGACAGAGGGAGGAAGAGGAAGAGGGAGAGATGTGGAACTGATGTTGCTGCCATGGTAACCGGCGTCACCTTGGAGAGGAACAGAACAGAACCACTCTGGGGAAAGACCCACACACACTCGAAACCTATCAAACAATCCGTTTCATTCATATTTAATCGTCACAGCCCTATTTTTGTACATGAGGTCCAAAAAAAATTCTGGAATTCACCTACAGTAGGTTCAGTATAGTCTGAATGATGCCCCAATGGAGGTTGATGTTTAATTGATATGTCTGAGCCTGAGAAATGCCCCCGTCTCCACTTCTCTTTTGTGTTTTATACAAATTCAGAAACCCCAACATCAACCGTTCTCTTCAGCTACCATTTCATATGTCTCATATCTGCATTCAAATTTGCATTCCGGGATTTTCAAAATACCAAACATGCCCGAGACAGACTGCTGACCTCAGTTTGGAGCCTGCTCTTGGAAGCGTTGTGTGTGTATGTGTACAGTACGCAACACAGTATGGATTCTTACCATCTAAATATGCAATTCTGTATATCTCCTGCTGTGGCGATAAAGGACTTCCCCTCCCCCCACATTTCACCCAGAGTGTAAAATGAATCTGCTCTGCCTATGTGTGAAAAATTCCCCCCATTCTGTAATTTTATCTTCCATTCTATTCATTTTATGGGAATATAATTAGATGTTTCATTAGCTGTGTCTTGTATTAACAAAGTCTCATATTTCCTGCTTTCCTCTAGTCTTTATTGTAGACACAGACTTTTATTCAGTGTTCATGCATATTGTAAAAAATCTGTACAAGCATTATTTATGATCCATATCTACGCTTGCAACTAACAGTTATATTTTGTTTTAGACTGTAAATTGCCTGTGTCCTTTGACATAACGGTGATAAATACCCATCATAATTGACCATCGATAAAACAGAAAGTTGTGAATTGTCATATGTAAGAAGCTGCAAGCAGTGAATATTGTTTATTTTCCCTTGATAAATCATTATACCCTTATCAAAAGTGACTTCTATACATTTGTTTTCAAATAATCTGCACAAAATCTATGGTTCCACAACTTCTGTTTTGATTTTACAGCTGTGTATAGACCATCTACCTTAGCTACAGTAAATACTATAAATGCACATTCAAGCCGAATGTTTAGTTTTTTGCAGTTGTTTCCAAGCATCATAATGATGAGCAAATTCATTGCAGATGCCGTTTTGCTATTTATAGCACAGCATGTGCCAGAGACATGTGCCAACAGATGCAATGGGTGTAGCAAGGACACATAGCAAGTAGGAAGGTGAAGACAGTGATGCGTCAAGACAGGCCTGTAATGTACGACTGTTATGGGCTGTAACGCTGTAAAGATACATATGAGGAGACAGGGCTTTTTGAGATAAATGCAAAACATGATTAAGAATCTACAGAAACGTTAAGTGCTCTGCGATGTCGTAGACTAATGCACAGTGGTTATTTGACCTAAATGTTAAAGTCAGCATGCTAATATGTTCAAAATGACAATGCAGACAAGCAGGAGTACACCGTGTTCACCTCCTTCATGCGTGTGATTACAGTTCATATAGAAATGGACACGACTGTCTATATCACGTTTCTCTTGGCAATGCCTCCAGTTAGTGTCAGCCCACTTCATGTAAATCCACAAATTTGTCCTTCACCGTGATACTATCTTCAAGGGACCCTGAATGTCTATACAAAATCAATCCAATAGCTGATTAGATATTTCATATTTTCATATTCCATGCTGTTAAAAACTGGCAAGTTCCACTCCGAGGATACAATCTGTGCAAATTCCCATCCAAAACATGCTTTCTAAATCGTCAGCAAATCTCTGTTGTAATTTTGCCTGCGTGCATGATGGCCATGTTGACTTTTACTTATCTGGCTCTATGCGTTGTCAACAGATCTTAAAACATCCAGAATACGCTTACATCACAGAGAGCAGAGAATAAGGGAGTAAGTATCTTGCTGTAGGTGCCACATCTTCTGCTGTTTCTTAAGAAGCGTAGACAGATCCTATTTGAGTTTGTTTGGTAATTGTGTTGAGATGATAACAGACTGGACTAGTTTTCATCTCAGACCAGCAGGAGCACATGTGGTTTCGTAAGTGGGAGTCACTTCACCATTAATGTGATTTTCTGGATTCCCGGCAGTGCCTGTGGTCAGTAATGTGTTGGTCCTGCCTACACAGACATATCATCTTAAATGTGATAATAAAGGTCAGCGACTGCTGACCATATGCTTTGCGGAAAGTGTTGTGGTCATGTGATACATGTCTGAACACCTTCACTCTACATCGATTCCATGAAGGCATTTAAAGCTGCTAGAGCTCATTGTAAAGTGGTGATCGTGATATATGTTTCAACACTAATGAAAAATGAAATAAATCTCCACAGACCCTAACGTTCGTTAGTCTATTTCAAAGCCTTTTTCCCATGTGAATAATGTTTTTTTCAACAAGTAAAATTCATAGTTCATCATAGTTCATTTAAGAAAATACCTTTTGGAGATAAGAGGTTTTACCTGGTCATTATGTGTAAAAGGATACAGCCAGCTTTCAACTTTCAGCCAGGTTTTGTAATGCACAGGTCATACCATTTACTGCACAAGCTACATTATCTCATATCCTTTTCTACTCTCTCACATCTGGCTATAACCGCAGCATAAAGACATACTATAACTTAACACCTGAAACATGACCTTTAAACTGCCAGGAAATATTTAAATTACTTGTTCATCGTAACATTTTCTACAGTTTCTAACTCTTAATGACACATATTCTCTGCATATCTGCTCTGCTCCGCCATCTTTCATCTCTGCTTTATTCCCCTCTTGCACCAATTCCTCTCCATTATGCAGAAACTGTTTGCAATTTGCTAAGACTGTGAAGTGGCTTAAAAATGGAGGAGATGCTCTAGTTAACAAAGAAATGACTGGAGCAGGCGGAGAGGAGTTGGAGAGGAATGACGATGAGGATGGGCAAAAAGAAGCGATAGGGTTTTTCGAGAGGAGAGGAGAGGAGAGGAGAGGAGAGGAGAGGAGAGGAGAGGAGAGGAGAGGAGAGGAGAGGAGAGGATGACTGAAAAAATGAGGGGGAGGCAGGGGGAGGTCAACAGAAGGAGAGGCAGATGCTCATGCCTCGGATGCTTGTGTGCAAATAATTATCCTGATGAGATTCACTGAGGGCAGCATGAAATTTCACTGTTGTGGGGAATACCTCACGACACAGAAAAAGAGAAACAAAGGGTGATTAGGTTTCATATAAATATACTGTAGAATGGTGTAGGTGGGTTTGGTATGATGCTTCACTTTATTTCATTTTCGTGTATTCCCCCTCTCGTCATAGATGGTGTGAGAAAGTGGAGCCACCCTCTCATATTTTAAAGATGCATGAAGCAGTAGCTACAGAGAATCAGGGGGAGACTGCATAGGAGATAAAGAAAGAATGAGCAGCATTGGTCTATTCTATAAAATCTATACAGCTCCTTATAAACTCTCAGCCCTCCAGGACAATGAAAATGAGTGTAAAATACATACACTGTGTCTCCCTCCTCCTAGATTAAATTTGAAGACCAGGTCAGCATGTGTCACTGATCTCTTTCTGATCACAGCTGATATTAGGACCACTGTGTGCATCCTAACTTCCGTAGCCCTCCTCCCTTTTTGAGATGTTGCCGAGCACAGTTGGAAGGCAGCACATCAAAAAAAAAAACTGAATCGACACCAGTTCCTTTCTTCGTCCTCCGGCGCAAAGGTTGATCTGTCTCTGCAATGCACTGCATTTGCTGAGATTAAAAGGCAACACAGGTGTTGTGTGCGCACGCGGTCACCTGTCTTGCTCTCTATTCACAGTCACAGACGCACACAAATGATCCACATGCACACTGCACATCATTCTGAAATTCACACACCCATCTTTTTCATGTTATATGCATTATCAAACATGCTGCTATCATACTATATGTACAGTTGTCAGATGAAATGTCAGAGGCACAGCGTTTCTTTAGGCTACTGATAACATATCATATCTGGTGTGATTTTAATCTTTTTATTCAAGGATTCAGGACATTTATGAGGGTGGAACACATTAAATTACCTGCCACTACTAAGATATCTGTGATTACCTGTACGTTCAACACCTCTACTTTAATGTCGTGCTCACCTTCCAGTCTTTATATAGGTTTACTATTTAGTAAATCATGACGATGGGATTGGGAATGTGTTTTAACAAGACAAGCAGGTCTGTGAGTCTTTGGGCTATGTGGTTGCTGTAAATGCTAAAGTTAGCATTCTAACATGCTGATTTTAACTGATAGCATGCATGATGGGAATGTCATTTTTTTCCCAGATCTGTGCAAACTATTGAACACATTTTTGACTCAAAATCCGTTCTTCTGTATGACATGCTTAAGTAAAATAGGCTGACAAAAATAATCCTGTTATTTACAAAGGCAAAATGAGAAAAAAAAACCCTTTATTAGCATCCATATCATGTGCATGTATGAACCGTGATAGCATGTAAAGAAGCATTATTTCATATCTTAACTCAGCACAGACGTTCAGTAGTAATATTGGCCAGTATTACGACTACACTCATTAAAACTTCTCATTTACGTGATCATTTATTTATACAGCATTTGACCAGGCTTACAGAGTGCTTCACCAAATAGAACTGCAATGATAAACGCTTATGTAAGAGTAATTCAGTAAAAGAAAAGCAAGAATGATTCAAATGCTACAAACAAATCGTGAAGCCATTAATTAAATGCATTTGAGAAAAAAATGAGATGAGAAATACAGTTTGCTGCCTTAATCCACAGAGGGAGTTTACAACCTGGAGGCCAGAGGAGTAAAAGCTTAGTCAATAAAAACTAAAATACGACTTTCACCATGATCAGTCAACCACACTTCACTTAGAAATATAGTCAACCAACGTTGTTTAATAGACAAAGCAACAACATTCAGTTAAGACTTCATAATGTTACAAAGAAGAAGAATCGGAGGATATGAACAATAATTCCTAGTTCAGAACATTTTTGGGAGACAATGCTGGATCCCAAACCTCTCCTCTCTTACCACCTCTGTCTCTGTTGCCTCTCTCTTGTCTGATTTGTTGCTGCTGATTTGTAGGTCATGTGTGAGTATCAGAAATGAACTGAGAGAGTGAGTGAGCAAAGGATATTTACCCTCTAGTGGTGAGCCTGGGGAAAAGCCTGTCAAATTCATTTAGGAAAAAAAAAATATGAATGTCCAATTATCCCTGTTCAGCTGTGCATGGAGGCAGTGACCCAGTTGGAAAACAGTTTTAGATTTCAGAATTTCATATTTTATTCACTAACAACTCTCATACGGTTAAGTGTGAATGGGAAGGACAAGCTGTGCAAGTATGTGGAAGTTTTCTTTTTTTGGAGTGCACTGTCACAGAGTCTGATATCACTCCTCCACCAAACAGCCCCCAGCAGAATGAAACGAGTAGACTGAATCAGACACAGCTACTCGTGCTGCATTACAGAGATGTTAGCAAGTTAAAGATTTTAACTTCCTGTGAAATGCAATATGCTAACAGAATAAAAGGTTTGCCAGTGTCAAATTTCACATTTGAGATTCACAAATTCATAGCTTCCCTGTGCGGTTTATTTGTGCCATAAATGATTAAATGCATAAATTTAACTGGAAAAAAAATACCGTCTTTCTTATGGCTGGTAAATTCAGAGTATTACCATTTCTGTTCTAATTAATTAATGAATCGCCATCAAATCACAGTAGAATTTGTAGCTTTGCTAACAAACAAAACACAAGACCACACGTTAGTTTTTGAAAACACCATAAAATATCACCCTATAAATACAGAATATAATGACATAAATGGGAGATTATTTGTTGCAAAACCAACTTCAACATCCATTTAACAACCCACACTACACAAAAGAATTAAAAGAGGTACAGATCAGTGCAGGAACTTTTTTGTATTTGGGTTTTCCATGAGCCTTCACGTCCACACAAATATAATAGCCATATACAGTGCTCCAAGAAGGAGCACAAACATGTATTTTTACCAGAGAAGGAGGAACTAAACCCACTAAACCTGGAACAGAACACACCACAGGGGACCACACGAGAAGATCAAGCAAACTACAAAACAACAAAAACACAGAATGATCATGAGAATAAATAGCATTATTAATGCTGCATTTCCACTTCCATTCCAAAATAAAAAAAACACATTTCCAGACATTATCCCTCAACAATTAATTTATTAGATTTCAATATCTGAAAACTTAGTATTTCTGAAGTAATAGGCCCCAGACCTTGACAAATGAGTTGGGCCTTCCTTGGAGAGAGACTCTTATTTTCTCCACCTTAAGATAGTCCAGCGTGTATGAGACTGGGGTGCAGGAGATTTCCATTTCATCAGAACCAGTCTCCTAGCTAGAAAAATGCCTGAGGCTATTACATTCCTTCAGGATAAAGAGAAAGAACCAGGTTGGCAGCCCTCCTTAAAGTACGTGTCCATATGAATGCAGATATTTTCCACCACAATATACAAATATAAAGAAATTGTTTTTTTAATTAACATATGGAATTGAAGCGCTCAACGTACTGCTGCAATTAATATAATATGTGCTGCTAAGTATGCACTATGCACAATGGCCTCGTGGGTACATTAAATGCAGATCTACAGACACACACACAATTAATCACACTGTGGTATCTACAGATGGTGGACATCAGTATGAAAATCAGTGTTAAATACAGAGGGAAAAATCTTATTGGCTGAAATTCAGGTTTTCATTTTCAGTGTTAATTAACATCAATGAATGCATCACAGTGTCATCTCCTGACAGTTGAGCATCAATAACAGTGTTCATCAACACAGCATAGTGGTGTTTTTCTTTTCGCACACACATAATCACATTCTCGTTGCACAACATATGTTTAGAAAAATTGTCTCAGGCTCAGGATTTCACAGTTTCGCTTGTCCATATTCAACACAAAAGCTGTGACAATGTATTTGGGAAACAGTGTCCCTGTGCATAAAAAAAAAATCATTGAATCGAGCTGTTTCATTTTTTTCCCATTAAAAAATAAACAGGGAAATCTCTCAGCTTGTGAGCGAGTGTGTAAAAATAAAGAGAGAGGAAAATTAAACAGCGACAAAGAGAAAGGGGAATAGAAAGAGACAAAGAGAGGGGAGTCAGGGAGGGAATAGTTGGTATTTAAAAAGAAGATGACACATGGGATAGTTTCTATTGCGCTTCAGCAGGCTCTCTTGAGAGGGGAGGGTTTTAGCATTTCACAGTCTCGTGTGAGACACACGCTCATAAGAAATCTTCATTTGGCTCAGGAAAAAGCACATATGAAGGCTATCTCTTGACCAAAGGGAGAGGAAATGGAGTTCAGTCTTGAGTTTCACAATGATCAGGGGAACATTTCTCTTCTGCAAATAATGATGCACAGTTAGGTGGCTTAGAGGAATGTGTTTGTGAGGTGGGTTTAATTTTAACAACTGCATAATCATTTCATCGTGGTATAGCTTCTCAAGCACGTCTTTGGTGTTGATATTGGTGTGGGTATGTGTGTGAGGAGCAGTGCAGATTTAAAATTCATAGAAATCTCCAAACCATTCTTTACCTATTTGCTTATTTACTGTGTCTATACATAAAACATGACATATCTGCCCCTTTTATTTCCTTCTATTTCCCACATTCAATCTAAATTCCACTAAAATGGCAATATCCACATAGATACTGCAGTGTAAATAGAAATTTAAAACTATGATATTTACCCAAATATGTCTCAGATAGGACATTTTATTTTGCGTATGTTTTATATTTTGAGTTCACGCCTCGGGTGCATCTGAACATGGGTCTACTCCTCATTTATTGTGTATCATTCTTTGGCAGCCATTATAACCAGCATGAGAGTGGATCATGCATAAATAACACAATTTATATAGCTGTTTACACCAGAATAATTGTATGTAAACTAGTTACCTGCAGTGTACTGAACTGGTCTGATCTGGCCTGCAACTTTAGGGACAAATTGAAGAAACTGACCAGGTGCCTCGTCTTAGTGCAGGATCTCAATGTTGCTCTTGTCTTGTGGATGAATGTGAACAGATCCCTGCATGCAGGATTTGCAAAACCTTCTCAGATGACTAGACCACAGCAGCTTGAATGCAAATTATTCCAGGTGCTCAGGCGTCCACATATTTTGACAATAGTATAGTAGTATTGTAGTGTAGTGTTATTTGACTATCACCAGTGGAAAGCAACTGAATATATGTCCACTCAAGTACTGTACTATAATAAAGGCTTTTTTGTGTAGGCTTAATTTGTATCATACGACTAACTGCTGCAACACAACATGTATCACGACTCGTTGTTGTCCATAAACTGTATATGAAGTCTACGTTTCTGCCCCTTCACTTGTTCCCACAGGTTAATTCAGCACTTCCTCTATACGGCTCTGGATTCAGACACATGGACGCCACCTCGTCTCTTGCAGCTTCGAGCGAAGCAACGCATGAAGGTAAACTTCCAGTAACATTTAACGTTTTAAACGGTGAAAACGAAAGAAAGAGCTACGATTTTCTTAACAGGTCTGTTTCACATGTTTATTATAAAACAATGAATCTTTAAAAAAAAATAATATTTTGCATCGACAAAGCGTTTAAAGCAACCATCTGGTAATTCAGTAACGTTAGCCTCGCTGCTAACACGGTGTCGTTCACCTTTGCTAACAGGTGTCCGTTGATTAGCTTACAAGCTAGCTAGCATTAGCTAAACGCTGCTAGCTTGATCTAGCTAGCAACAGTTGCTGTTAAGAAATGGGCCGAAGTTATGGTCAGTCTGAGGCACACAGGTAAAATATGGTACAACATTTAATGATTAAATCTCATATTATTACTATGAGCTTTTCAGATGTTTCTGTTGATTAATTAAATGGCATATGATGAGCCGAGATAATGGCCAGTTTGACGAAGTCATCTTTTGTTTGTTTTTTTTGTGTCACACAAAAAAAGTATTAAATCCTCAGGAACCAGGAGCTGGAAGCAAATAATGAGGGTTTGAAATACTTGATTATGTAGAAGTAAGGGTACATTAGGGGGATATGGGTTAAATAAAACCTCTTTGTTTGATACAATTTAAACAATTTGATGTGTTTTTTTTTTATACAGTAACCCAGCGGGATGCCCAGAGTAATCAGTTGCCCAGTGAAGTACTTCTAGTTTTGTACTTAAAGTACATTTTTAGAGCTTGACTTAACTTGAGTAACTTACTATGTTTTGGTGTCATGTCTCATAAAAGCTCTATGAAATTACACCACTTACATTAAAAATGGTTTTGTTTAGTTAAACCTGATACCGCTGTGAAACAGCAGAAACTATCTCCTCATGGATTTAGAAGAAAAGTAGGAGACTTACTAGTTTAAGCGGCTGAATGAGAAATTAATTTATGGCTTTATAAAACAGAGCTAACAAAGATATTAAAGGCAGAGCATTCTAAAACAATAACAAAAGTAAGAAACTGTGGAGTAATAGTAAAATTAAGCATTTTAATTATTATACTACTATAGTTAAAAGCTGAAAGATGTTAACTTTTTTCTTTCTTCTTCTACAGATTACTTGTAAAGGATGGCGGGTAAAGCAGCATTTAAGTACAGCCCAAGAAGAGGCGCTGCTAGTTTTTATTCTCTAGCAGAGTTTGAGCCAAGCTTGCACCGTCGACGCCCTCAGGTCCAACTGACAGATGTTTTGCCAGTTTATAGCAGTGCAGCTGGACTGAGGTAATGAAAAAGGTGGCATTGTTGTGCTTTATGGCATTTACAGTAACAGCACAAATAACTTAATAGTAATTGTTCATTTTTACTTATTTTTTACATACTAAGTTATTTGATTCTTGTATGTGTTCCTTGTTTTCTCCTGGTCTCAAAGTTGAGAAAATATTTTAGACACACCATTAACCTAATTTTTGAACATGATAGATGGACTGTCATTATTTGCAGTCCCACACTGGGACAAACTTGATCAATTATGTTACTTCAGGGAAAATAGACATTATAGCTGTACCCCTTCCTCTATCAACAGTATTGTTGTTGTTTTTTTATTGTGTGGAAGCTGGTTATTACTGAGGTTTTAGGATGGACAGGTGAGGGGCCTGCTGGCAAGTGTGTCCAGTCCAAATTGGGCTCTGTCATTTACTAAAGCTCCTTAATGATAGTTTCAGGCCAGTGGACAACCCAGTGGGTTATTTGTTTGTGACATTTGTCATGTAATATTATGGAAATATATTGATAGCAACATTTACCTTAATATGTTTTTAATATTTTAAATTTTTAAGCTTTTCGTGTGTAACTTCTCTTTGTAAATTGTTCATTTACATTCATCCAGTTTTCAGTAGTTCATGTTTCCCTCTTAGAAAAGAGATACATGCTTCCAGCGGCCATGACCAAGAAAAAGAAGCTTTGCTCTGTGAAGGAGGTGACGGCCCTAGAACGGAGGAGGCCTCCATGCACAAACTCAAAGATGGACCTGATTCTGGTGACGTCCTATTGGAAGATGAGGTAAATAAATGGAAACTGCTTTCAGGGTGTTCTCTACAGCTCAGGTGCTATTGGAAAGCAAAGGCTTTATGTTACGGTTATTAAGTTATGGTTTGCACTTTCACCTAGTAATTTAATCTCAAAAGATGAGATGCTGTCACCTTCATTGTCCAATTTTCCGCTGAAAACCTCACAAGACTTTATATGAAACCCTTTATGTAATTCTGTGTTTTATGTGAAGGTGTCCTTCACAGATAAATTGAAGTGATGCATGAGTTAGTGATGGGACTAAGCTGCATTTGGCAGTGACATAAGTAAAACCTCAATTTATGTGATATAATTTTGTATCTGGAGCAGTGTCCAAAATCATCTCACCATCACCCACGTTGCTGGTGTTGTGAACAGAAATAAATAGGAATAGGGTTTGATTGCCTCTTATAGAATCTAAATTCAGATTAAAATCTGCGGATCAAAGGCAAATCCTTTCATATATCTGATGAAATATTGTAGTATATTAATAAGCAGTTTAGTAGATTGTTTGGTGAAGAATCACATATTACACATATCTAGTATTTAAAGACTGTTTATATTTCATCCAGTGACTACAGGAGCCAAAAAATATGTTGAAACTGTTTGTGTAAGAAAATATATAACTTGATCCTGAAGATCAGGAATCCAACCTGCTTTAATTACTTATATAACACATTTTGTAATTTTATTCATGGTTCAGGGAATAGATGCCAGAAAAGCCAAGACACTGACTTTAATAGAAAGTACAGTAATTAATTATCAAACCTAAACCATGGGTATTGTGCTGAGCTGATGTGTTTTAGGGCTTTCATCACTGTATTTTATCACTGGTCTATGTTTCTGTAACTGTGGCCTGTCTTTTACTGTGTTTGTTGTTCCTTACATGGTTGTGTGAATAAAGAATATTAAATAATACAATTATTAAAATGATATAAGTAATTTGTATGCGATGGAGCAAATTCAATCCAGGTATTTTACAAACTTACTAACCAGACCCAAAATGTGTCCGACTGCCAGAACCCATCCCTACAAATACATTTTCAGTTTGTCAAACACATTGTTTCAATATGCCTCGTGTTTAAAAATTAACACCAGAAATGTAGGTCCAAGGCTGCTCAAAGCACATAATCACAGTCTGAAATTTTACCAGAGTGGTTTTCTTTTGTTGCAGTATGATGACTCGGATGATGAGCCAGCTGTTCTCTCTCTCCCTGATATGTCACCGGTTGAAAACATACTCTTGGATGAAGAGCTCCTCCTGGACCAGATCAAGGACTTAAGGAGTCAAGACAAGGCCACAGACAGTGAAGGTGCAGTATTAGTTAAGAAGTAATCAGTATCTGCTTGTCATCTGAATTTGCCAAAATTCAGTTTGAGCTGTATGTTCAATGTAGTGCTGCTGAAAATGTTTGATGGAGCCTCTGCGTCTATGAAAAGATCTCTACTGCCAGGAAAAAGAAAACTGCTACCTGTCCCCCACATTTCCCACACCCATCAGAAAATGTCTCTTTTTTTAATATGAATATCTGTGGTTACATGGGGCTAAATGTAGAGTTATTCTTTGCAACTCCAATTGTACTAGTATTTTTCAGTACTAGCTTGCAGCGGCCCATAATACTGTACATTTTTATAGTGCAGGACATCTGTTGTACCAAAACTTGTCTATAATGTTCAAGGTGAACACAAAATGTAACAATGCATTTGAAGTATTTGAAAACGCACTGACACGGATGTCCAAAGTAAATGAAGTCTATTCTTGGTTATACATGTCTCTTTTTTTTTTTTTTTCTTGCAGTGTGGCAAACTGATGAGCACAAGAATCACATGGCAGCAATAAGCAGTGACAAGTTCGACAACCTCCTGAAGATGTGTCCTGATTTCCATGGCTGCAAAAGCCATATGGCTGCATTTGTCCTGACAAAAGGTAAGTCCCATGTAAATACCTGTTCAGTAAAATATTTTTTATTGAATGACTATTTATTTGCTTTTTAAAATGTTTTAATTAGTAGGAATTGTAGGAATACATTGAAGAGCTGTCACAATACCAAAAATGTAGTAGTCGATACTAATACCACTGAGAGTGTACACTGTTTTAGACAAACGATAACACTGCAAAAAATATACAAATGAAATAGTGATACCTTCTCTTTGTGTTTAATGTAGCTTACACTTGTAGGGTTATTATGTTGAAGTATTGTTCCTTGTGAGTTCCCTAATACATTGCAAAGAAATTATTTCACTTGCTCTACAGAAATGTTGGATACAGCAGGTCGCCCTTGTGAGCATTACAACGTTGTGGCTTTGGGAGCGGGCCGTTCAAGTTGCAGCAAATGGCTTGGCTTCAACGGGACGATGGTCCATGACTGTCATGCCATTGTCATTGCCAGACGGGCTCTCCTAAGGTACAGACAAGACGAATAACCGTCACATGGTCTCAGCTATCTCAGCACAAGCTACAACAAAACCACCCCTGTGTTTGATAGATAATGTTACACCTTGTGTCACCGGCTGTTCCTTCTTTTCTCTCCAGTTTCTTCAACATTTTGATGGAAGTTGATTTTTAATGCAGTCACTCAATAGAACAATGTTCCACAACACTTTTTTTGAATGTTTTTGCTGACTGCAGTGTGGTCTTTCAGCTTTTGAAGCTTAGAAGCTGTGTGTATCTTGCGGTGAATTGTTTGACACTATGGTCACGAAGTTTGTGTCACTTGTGAGCTCTTTTGTTTTTAGACTAATGTTGAAACAATAGTGTACATCATGATCAAAGTTCTTTTGAATTTTAGTGTAAACCTAATCAAATTAAAGTCGCTGATTGTGCGTCTGGTGCATTTAAACTGTGTTTTCCGGCTTATGTTCAGGTTCCTGTACAAACAGCTTTTGCTGTTCTTTGATGCTGATCCAGAGACCAAGGAGAACTGTATTTTTGAGAGCAGTGCAGAGAGCCACCAGCTTCAGTTGAAATCCAAGATCAGCCTGCATCTCTACACTAATCAGTGTCCTGAAGGAGCTGCCAAGAACTTCTACTTCAAGTACGACAGTCTGTTATTTCCCTTGTTTTAATATACACCAATCACCTGTAACATTAAATCTACCAGGTGGTTTTAATGGCACTCTCAATGGTCTGCAGCTATGCAGCTAAGCAGCCCCATACACACAAAGCTGTGTACACTGTTTTCTGGTAGCTTTCAGTCACGACCAGCATAAAGTTTTTCCCTAGCTGACTGGTGTAGATAGTATGACACTTTTATTATTTATTTAGATTCATGCAATAAGTGAGCTTGTAATTATGAGTAATACAGATTTTCTGGCATAAAATAAAGTGTGTTCTGTTCAGGGGTTCTGCAAACGACACCTGGACTGCTATGAAGCTGCAGTATCACGCGAAGGGCCTCCTGGTCCCTATAGCCTACCTTGACCCTAGTCTGTGGGGTGCCAAAGTCTGCTGCATGTCTGGAAGTGACAAGTTGTGCCGATGGACTGTCACTGGCATTCAGGGTGCATTACTGAGTCATTTTATTCAGCCACTCTACATCACCAGCATGGTTTTAGGTAAAGTACCTTGAAATAGTTGTTTGATATTTTGGGAATAATACATTTGCTTTTTTGTCAAGAGGTTTATGAGAAGATCGGTATAATTATATTTTTATGCCAAGTATGAAGCTGTGTCCAGCAATTTCCTGCTCCCAGCCTTTAAATATGTTTGACAATTAGTTTCTTCTTAAATCTTGTATTGTTCTTACAAGAACAAACACCACATGTCAGTGAGCTTTAGAGGTGCTAACGGGTAGATTTCTTACCTTTGAGCAGTATTATGTTAGCTGTTAAGCTGTTTTCAGTTTTTATCCTGTGCTAACTGGCTGCTAGCTGTAGTTTCATATTAATTTTATAGACGTGTATATATATACAGGTTGTAGAAGTACTAATGTTGACAAAAACATTAAGTGGTAACATTAGAAAACCTCCTTTCATTATTATGAACTAATACTGAGTTTTGTGTGTTAATTTAGGGGGGCAGAAGATCTTTAATGAGGAAGTGTCTGATATCACCAACAAGCGATTGGGTGATGGGTGGAAGGACTTCCTACCACTGCCCTTCAAGAAACACAACATCCTCTTTCTCTCTGGCGACTATGTGGGGCCTGTTGTGACCTCCCCGCAGCATGATAACCTCAGCATCAACTGGTGCCTTGGTGACAAGGACATAGAAGTTCTGGACTGTAGCAAGGGCTTCATCATTGATGGGTAGGGTATTGATGCATCATAAAAGAAATCTGGAGTTGTAACCAGTACGATGTTCTGCTTGACTCGCAGACAGTCTTGACCTGAATATAACTTACCTCATTTCCACTCCTGCAGCCAAGTCCAGGGCTAGAGTAAAACTGCTGGCAGAGCCTAATGTAGTTTTCTTGTTTGACAGTGGTGCCTGGGGCTCCTGCCATCTCTTGGCTTTGGAGCTGTAGACAACTCCTGATGTCCACTAGCTGGAGTGTGACAGACACTGCTCTCACTGGAGGCTGAGTTGTCCTTGAGCTGAGATTACAGACAAAAATAGATATGAGATCTTGTTTGGCGCTCTGGGTTTTGCTGCGTATTTCAGCTTCTGCTGTCCCACTGCTTGAACTATTTGTTGTTGGCGACAGCGTGGGTTAAAGTGTCAGGTTGAGGTTGCAGCATGTTCCAAACAATAAAGTATAAATAGATAGAGGAAAAGAAAAGAAAAAAGAGATTAGATCTGGGGGCAAGATTACAGGACATAGTGTGCATGAGGACATGAAGAGGGTGTCAAGTTACACCTATTACCCAAATTAAAGTGTGAAAATAAGCAGTGCACTAGTAGCCTAATGGTTTGTGCACATTGCAACATCCCTGGTTTGAGTCTGACTGGGAACCTTTGTCACATGTAACGCTCTCCCTCTCTCTCTCTCTCTCTCTCTCTCTCTCTCCATGTTTCCTGTCCATCGCTCTAATTTCAGACTATCAAATAAAGGCTAAAATGCCAAAAAATAATCTTTCAAAAGTGTGAAGATGAAAGGAAATGCTAGCACTGGTTTTCAGCACCGATTAATTGTTTCCTAAAATCCCTGGCTTGCTCCCACGTCTCTTGAATTCTGCCAAGAAAGGTTTTGTGTGGGATGACAAATATTGTTCATTGAGACAGGGTAGTGGACAGACCTTAAAGTGATTTGATATCATTTATCATTCACAGCCATCAGTAAATGCCAGGTTTTGTTAATGATGTCACACTCGTATTACCACAAATTGCCTTGTGCGGCGGGTGCTCACCACTTTTCCTCTCCCTAGGGTTTCTCACCAGATTTTCCTTCAGAAAATTGGTAAGCAGCAGAGGTTAACTTATAGGAGCTCTTAGGAGAGTGCCTTTCTGTGGCACAGTGTAGAAGAGTTGTCACTTTTTTTTAATTTCAGCGCGGAGAAAACCTGAAGCAGAGGCCACATCCTACAAAATGTTATTGAAGGGGGGTAAGAACAAGTTAGTGGAATGACCTGACATCACTATACAGTTCTGTGAAAGCATTTTCTCCCTTCCTAATTCAGATCATCAAAACAACATATTACACAGAGATAACATAAGTAAATGCAGTTTTTACAGACTTTGCAAATATTTAAATGTTATTATGAAAATGGTAATTTCCTATGATGAACCTACAGACAGTTGTAGTTTAAATTTGCCTTTACAGAGCTGTGTATTGAGTAGAAAGACAGTTGCTGCTAAATGTTCCACTATGCACACAAGCTAGTTGCTGCTTGCTAAAAGAGAGTGAATACTGGATGTAATAATGGAAACATTGCTTCTTAACCACTGGATGTGCAGCTGTTCACTGTATTAACTACAGTGTGAGATTTGTGCTGTGTTCTCTACTTTATTCTTCTGGCAAAAGTGATGCAGACTTAAGAACAAAATGCCCCATGAGAAATAGAAGATAAAAAGAAGTCAAAGACATGACACCATTTGAATCTTGAATCTTTTGTACGTAAAGTAATTCATATTAGCTGCCTTAAGGGCTAACCTTTGATATCCAAAAGGCACTAATATACAGTGCAGCATATTTATTATTTATTTAATGCTGACATATTAGTTACAGAGCACATTCTGATTTCTCAGCTCTCCCTCGGTAAGTGGGCCTGGTTTCTCCAGCAGACTTTGCAAGAGAGCTCTCTACAGTTACTTCCTCCGGGTTGCACAGCTGGGTGGGCATAGCTATCTACTGGATCTTCCCACCTACCACAGTGTCAAGGTGTGTGTCTGCTAGAGATAATTCTGTTAGCGCTCAGTTTGAGCACTGTGGTACTGTAAAGCTATCAGCTGTGATAATGCTGACTGTCCAGTTCATTCTATAACTTTTGAATGCAGTATTTTGACATGTGATACACGATGTTAACAGCCTTTTGTTTTACAGGTGGAGGCCACTGTCTACCAGACAGTCAAAGAGCTAATCAGGGAGCAGTTTCTGAACATCCATGCAGGTCCCTGGAATTCAAAAAAGCTGGTGGATTGCTTTAGTGCTTGAGCACATCCAGACTGTGTCCATGTAGACGTTCATCCAAGTTCCTCTTTAGATTTTGTTTGCTGGTTTTCTGTGTACTTTGCTAATTACCTTCAACAGGAATTCTACTTTAGTTTTGAGTATTTTAATGCATAGCATTGGTGTTGTTTTTCAGTTTGTGTAGGTGTATAAAAAAATAAACGAGACCCTACAGTTATGCACCCCAGTGAAGTAGTGCTTTTGATTAATTTGTGGGTGGGATCGCATTGCTTAAAGGCTTACAGTATAAAACTGGAGCATTTTCTCTGCCATGACATGTAAAATGGAGCAACATTATCACCCTGTCGTTTTAAGCCAAACACTCATCCATTAACAAAAAAGCTAGTTGTGTTGATGTACCAACCAAATTATGCTGCCAGTTTTGATATGGAGACGCCGTTATGAACAGGTAATTGTTTTGTGTGTTATAATTTTGTGTTTGTCATTCACTATTATACGACTTTAAACATTCTGTGATTTATATCTATTATGTTTACATTTGTATCAACAACAAGTCGTGTGTTTGAGGTCAAGAGGGCAGATCAGCAGCTGAAGAATAATATGGTACTGAGTTCAACATTTCAGTTTCTCTTATCTTGGTATCAGTGAGTTACATTTAACTCCCTCTATCCATCAGCAATCGCTTATCCGGGATCGGGACGCGGGGTGTCACAGACATAAGGTCGCAGATCCAAAGACACAACTACAAAGTCTATCATCTAACTGCAACCTCTGACCTCCTGGTGCCAAGTGCACTTGGATGCCCTTATGCTCAAACATGGTGTTCATTATGGACAATCCGTGGCCAGCACAAAAGTACAACAACTGAACACCACTTGGGTTCAGATCAGGGAGGCCTATCCTCCCAATCACGCCTCTCCAGGTTTCACTGTCATTCCCGACGTAAGCATTAAAGTCTCCCAGCAGGAGAATGGAGTCCCCAGGGGCAGCACTATGCAGGATGTCCTCCAGGGACCCCAATAAGGCTGGGTACTCTGAACTCCTGTTACATTTAACTGTCACTCAAAAATATGTAAAATGGCACAAATATTTCTTTTAGTATCTGTGAACTTCATACAGCACATTATAGCTCTGCTGTAAGGTTTTATGTATTAAGCTTATTGTATTGTGTAATAGTTACTCCTCCAGCAAGCTTTAGTATAAAGATTGAAATCATTACCGTCCTCTCCACACAACGTTCTATTTGGTCCATTACTGTCTGTTACAGTCTGCCATGCTGTGCCACCACTCAGTACGACCTCCATTAAAAAATGGAATTATTGTCTTTCTTGTCAACAAAAATTGGACATTTGTAAGCTTTTAATAAGAGGAAAGCTATGACAGAACAGTTTTCTTGGATTTCTTTGTACAGGTGTCGTGAGTGTGCAGTGAAGCATGATTGCACTAGTTTAATATCATCTTGTGTGTGTGTGTGTGAAGTCCAGGAATGAGCAACAAATGGGACCTAAACTAGAAAAGACTCATTTTGGACCTCCACGTTATGACAAAGGTTTTAGTACTCACACACGCCACACAAAAGATCGGTCACATTCAGGTGGGGTACTTATTTTATGACAGGAGTACAGATGATTATTATATACATACATATAGACTAATTATATGGTTTAACCTGAAGAACGCACTGTTGTGGCAGAAACAAAGGTAAAGAAAAAGCACAAGGGGACTTGCATCATCTTAAATTTAAAATGTTATGATTTTTTCATACAAAGCATGCGGTTCATTGTCACCATGGCTCCACTCACCAGTTGCTTGGCAACCAACTCCTCCTTGGAACTGTTGCAGCTACTCATGTCTTCATAATTACAGGCTCGTTTACAATATTTAGCTAAAATGTAAAACAATAGAATTGTTTGATAAAATAATCTAATGGAGTTGAAATACAGTGATGCTTTGCAGTTAAATCTGCCTTGACACTGATTACGTTTCCTGGTGAACCATGTTGAAATACAGGTTGTTGTTTTTTTTTCAGATTTTTGCGTGACCGTTTCTGGGATTTGCATATCTACAGCTTTGTGGATGGAAATGCATGTGCACATTCTGCATGTTTTATCCTTGTTCTTGCTGGCTTAGCAAGTGGTTCCTCCAGCCAGGTGTTGGGTTCATACTCCTGTGGGAAGGCAGAGCTCCTGCACCTGAGGGGCTTCTCTGGGCTCGAGGCAGAGCCAGGGAATTCACAAAAAGGCCTGTAAGATAATTAAACATCTGTGAACAATGCAGAGGTGTAAAAAAAACAGCTTTGTGTCAGAAATGTATGCAGGAGAAGTTAAAACTTAAAATGAGTTGTCAGATGCCAAAGAAACCCTTTGTAAAATAACTGTCTCGTTTTAGTTGTTTAAACCAGCTTAATTTCAAATACGTTTTCTAAAGACTTTCATTATTTAACGTCAGTACAGTCTCATTATTGTATGCAGTGACCTTCACTGTGCCGAGGGACTATCCCGTCTGACTAAATCGGCGATCTGTGATTATTTTGTATAAAGGGGCTGAATTTCAGTATGACAAATTATAACTTTTAATTGCAACCTCAAATGTCTTAAAACAAATAAGGATTAAGGAATTCAGTGGTGTAATATTAAAAGACGTTTGACCAATGAGTAATGAAGAATATCAACTGAATATATAATATCAATGATTTTAGTGAAACTCTAAAGATTAAAATTGCTTTGTTTCCTCACCCAGGTTTGGTCTCTTGCAAGATGAGTCTCTGTTGCTGGAGTTGGAGGAAGCGGAGGTGCTGTCTGTGGAGCTGGACTTGATCGATCCAACTGAAGGTACTGATTCACTTAGAGGAAGTGGTCTTGGTTTTGACATGACTCCAACTGAAGCTGAGTTGCTCCACTCTGAATGACGATACGAAACACGAGTAATATATTTAGTTGTAATTATATCAAAAGTAATTAGTCTCTGAACGAACACAACATAAACTAATACAGACCATTGGACAGCTACATTTGTTTCATGGAAATTGCTGTTCACAACTTGTGATCTCAAATCTTTGCATAGTTTGCTAATTGACAGATTGCATGCATAAAAAGCTTCACAAATATCTTTAAGTTAAAAGTTACGTGAAGTAATTGATTAATCTACATTATACTGTGTGCGGCTGTCGTACCAGAGTACTCGTCAAGTCGAAAACACCCGATGCAGAGATGAATCCTCCACTGCTTCCTGACATTCTCCTTCATCAGACAGTGGAAGAGGAAAATGAAAAGTCCTGAAACATAAAGAAGTGACATAAAGTTGTGAACTTTCATAGCTGGATCAGGTCTTGGTTGGTGGCTCTATTGTTCTCACTGCAGACATTGTTGATTTGTCCTTGAGCAAGGTATTTTGTCCTAAGAGGTAAACAGTGGAGGTCTTTTGTTGCATCACTTGCAGATAAAATAGAAAGTAATATACTGTAACAAAGAACAGCCAAGGTAAAAGCAGTTGTGAAATAGTTGCATCATTCAACCTCTGTTTGATTTCTTTTATTTTTTTATCTGTGAGTTCTGTTGGTTTCTTTTGAACTATGAATATGAAGTGGAATGTGTGGTAGCAAATGTTCTTGCAATAAATAAACACACAGGAACACTCACAATGGGCCTTGTGCAAGAATGAATAAAGTTAGAGACAAGAATATGAAAAGTTGCTCACACAAGTCTTTGATTCATCAAAGCCTCATTGTTTGTTTCAGCCATTTTAACTTGATCAATACCGGCTGTTCATGAGGTTTGTGTTTACGGCATTAGATTATTATAATCAGTGCCACTTAAATTGCTAGGCCACCTGTTCCACTCCAGCTGTGACCAAGTTTCATTCACAAAATTATCATAGAGGAGTAAAGCTCCTACTTTCTAAATGAGCAGACAAAAATAATATACATTTGGCTGTGTCAGTAGTTCAATTAGAAAGCCATACTATATCTATGTGACATACCATCACATAGATTATGGCTAGCTATGTTTTGGTTACTTTGGAAGATCAGAGTATTTCTCAGGAGTGTGAGAGAGCATACAATCCAGTTAGCTTTGTTGCACCTGTGTGTCATTCTTATCAGCCCATTTAGTCTGCTGATCACATGTAACATCCAGTATAGCTTCAACCTGAGCAGGAGCCTCATCTGCCAGAATAAGTGAAAATACTTAAGCTGCTGGATCAACTGGATCTATAGTACTTGCCACTTAAAATAAATTTACTTGTAGAAGTGGTTTCTGGTTCCCGTGCTCTATATGCTCAGGATTTTAGATATGTATTATACAGCTTTCAGTGTTTGTGTAATAAAGAAACAACAACCTTGAAGGCTGTTGAGTCCAGAGAATAGATATAGCAGGACTACTCTGGCTGGCCCCCAGGTAAAGAAGCCAACAGTCCATGTTAGTCCAAGCAACAAGGTGATACTGGCAACTCCCTTTAGGTCATGCATCAGTCCACTACGTGTCCCAGCTGGACTGTTGACTCGCATGTGGCGAATTTGCATCAGAACCACCACAAAAACCTAAAAAGTAGATCCAAACGAGGCTTAGAAATTAAATTACAAGAAAACAATTAATGCACGATAGCATATTGTTGTTAGTTAGATAGTTTGCAATATAATAATTGTGTCTTCATTTATTCAATTCATGTCTGAATTTTTACCGCTATGTTGAAGAGGAAGACCAGCGCAGCGTAAGCAACCACGGACACATAAAATGTTACATTGTCCTGTAACCAGCAGCTGAGAAAACAAAGATTGATTAGGAAAACAAAACATTTTTTTTAAATGTAATACAAATAATCAAATATATAGATATACACCTTGCTTACTGTATATACTCAGTTGCAAAGTGAAAATTTCTTCTGCAGCAGACAAACTTTAAAACAGCCTCCTACTTCCTTTTTCCTGGTGAAAGTTAAACATCCTTACTGTATAGAACCTTTAGCTAACCTTAAATCAAAGAGTGTGTAGTATAATTTCACTGCATAACACTGAGATTTAGCGTTACACATGGATGAACCAAAACACTAAGACCGTCTCTCAAACATGTTGTTGGTCTACTTTGTGCCAGAAAAACAACCCACTAAGGTATAAACTCTGCAAGGTGGATATCTAGTACCAGATCCTGTCCTGTCAGTTGTGAAGTTGACCCACTGTGAATCAGATTTGTTGTTCCAGATGCTTGACCAGACTGGGAAAGGGGGAATTTGGAGACTACATCATTTCTACAGTATCTCAAATATTTAGTTTTCCTTTAGCTTTTCCTGAACATGTGCTGTGCGGCATTATCCTGTATAAAGAGGTCACTGCCATCATGGAATGCTGTCACCATAAATGGGTGTACCTCAAAACCTGGTTTGCTTGTTTGCCTACACACGACATGTGTCAAACTTACATCTCAATGAATGCCTGAAACCTGGGTTAACCAGCAGAATATTGCCCCAGGTATCACTCTGGTTTCCTCCCACAGTACTCCCTGTTGCCACGATGTCTGTGGGTAAGCCTTCTTCTATTGCTCCAAGGTGCAGTTCCAGTGCCTTCATGCCCATTGCAGGCATTTTCCATACAAATCTTCTCAGATTTGAGCCACAATAGCTCCTCTGTTGCAAATCAGATGGGATAAGCTTCATTGCCCTCCCACATCGATAAGCATTGGGTAGCCAATACCCTGTCACTGATCTGTCCCAGTTGTTTAGCCATAATGATTTGGTGCTTGTCAAAGTTGCTCAGAATTCTACACCACTTCTGCATCCATCACGATTGTGAGAACTGACTTGTCTTTGCTGTCTAATGCACCATTTTTATAATCATGATTCACTTAATTGTGAGTGATCATAATGTTCTGGATAATCTGTGTTGAAGGTATTAGATTTTAAAATCCTCTGGGACTCTGTTTCAAGGATGCATCAAGACATTGGAAATAAGATTAGGTTGAAACCAAAACTCACAAGCTGTCAGAGTTGTCTAGTGAATCTAAGCTGGACTGATTATCTGCGTAGAGGTGACTGCCGTAGGCCTCTCTGTTCACGATGAGAACCAGGATGCAGATCACCAGAGGGAGCCCTGGAGGAAGAGTTTAAATACTTTTACAGCATGTGTCAGCCTCAAAAAGGATGATTATGACAATTATCTTCACCTCATCATGCTTCAGACAACAGCAGGGTCCTATTAGATGTGTGAGAGTGTTAGGCTTAGCAGCTAACTTAAAGTCAATCAGTTGAACACATGCCTCACCCCATCCCAGGACACAGAATTTGAGAATGTATGATGGCACGTAGACGTTGAAGACTTTGACAAGTGCGAAGTACATGTTAACGGCCTCTAATCCCATCCAAGTGAATGAAGCCAGAAGGAAGTAGTGCAGCAGGGACGCTACAGCGACGCAGAGCCCGTACAGACCCCAGGACGACAGCCAAGAGTTGACCAGGAACACTAGGTTTAAGCCAAGAAGGGCCAGAGAGAGGTTGATAAGGATCTGAGAGGGGTAGTCTCGGCGAAGCTTCCTGAGACAGAGATAAAGCACAGGTGGAAAACGAAAGTTATAAGACAGAGAGCAGAGAATGTAAGCTAGTATTAGTAAAGTTTGCTCAAATTAACTATTTTGATTCATATGGGTCCATGTTTAAAGTTATGACATTTTACATCAAAACCAGTACTTGGTGAACTCATGCATAACCTACTTTTCCAGTAGGAATCATGTTTGGTGATACTTTAATGCAGTGAATTGCTTGGATTGCTTGCGATGGACAAACTGGTTACAAGTAGAAAACATTTGTAAAATAACATCGTGGTTTGAGTCTTACCCAAAAGCTGTGTAAGTGAGAACAGTGATTCCCAAGAACAGTGATGAGACTCCACAACCAACATAGGTGATAATGGTCAGGATCTCATCATTAACTGGATCCACCTCAGTCCTGGAGACATCCTAGATGCACACAGACTTGTTAACATGAGTATTTGTGTGTTCTTTTCAGCGTGGCACCACCAACTCTCTCAGACACAGTTTGTACAGTAATGATAGGAGTAGCTGCTCCTGTCCCTAATACCAAATACAAGCTAGCATGAAGACCTGCATCTTTGTTTCCCCAGTGAAATAACTTCCACTGTTGTGCTGGATGTCATGTACTTCATAACAATGAGCACTGGCACAGTAGTTTACTTTGTGCCCGCATCATTCTGCCGTTGCAAAAATCTTTAGTGCCGAGTCCCCAACAGCAGCTTTACATGTATTTACTTTGTTAAATGTATGAGCAGTAACCGCAGCAGGCAACTCTACTCACAACATTAGTTCTGCAGACAAAGTAATGAGAGATGTTCACTGAATGTAAACTCGGCTCTATATGTTATGTTATTCATTTGCCTAACGAGGTTAAATGGTGCGTTAAAAAGTTACCGAGAGGCAGCAGAAAATCGACTTGTCTATGGTCCCAGTATGCAGCTTCAAATGGTGCAGAGATAAAATAATTATTTCACTTGATTGTCATCAACAAAATTCTAATATAATTGATTAAAGTAAATCTTGAATCAGTTTAGCAAAATATCAACATTCGGATGTTTTTTAAAAACTACAGTGCACAACTAGAGTAATTCTGGATTTTATTTGCCTTTAAAAAAGTATTTCTGGGCCATTCCTAGAGATCTAATGGACTTTTGACTGAGAGTCAGACAGGATAGGAGACGGCAGTAAGTACTGAGACAGACACTTATTGTTGGTTCAGTTTTGTCATGGGTTTGCTGACAATAGGGAAAATTTTAGGAAAAAAAGGCTTTGTCTTTTTAAGAATAAAAGACTTTATAGCTCTAATAGTTTTTAAGTTTTGAAACATGTTTAATGTGAATTTGTAAAAATATTGATTAGTTAAACCCTTAGATGTGTATTACATACACTGCACATTACCATCATCATACAGTTAATGTGTATTTAATCTGTAAAAGGGAGTAGTTTATATGTTGTGCTTTGAACGCCCTCTGCTGGTAAATCCGACTCGGCTTTAATTACTACCTACTGTACTGCCAGTGTCTATTACCAAAACATTTCATCCTTGATAGCTCACTTCAGGCAAAATGGTAATATTTGTTCTGTACCAGAAGAACTCCAAAGTGTGTGAGATGATCACACAGGCATGTTGTGTAGTCAGAGCTGCTGTTGTATTTTCTACAGCCATAATCATCCCAGCCTCCATGTCCATCTAAATGACGATACAGACAGATTTAGTATCATATATAGTATCAGCACTGATAAGAATGTGATAGAGGTGATTTACTGTAGAACAGCACCTACTGTTTTTATTGAAGTTCCAGTAAACACACTGCACATCCTTGTAAATCTGTAACAGAGAAGCAAACTGCTCTGAAAACTGATATTTAATTGGCAGCAGAGTAAGACACTGTAACTCTACCACAGACTAAGGTTTTTCAGTGAGTAGCCATATTTGGAAGGACAGCTTATCCTACTGAATTAGGTATAAGATGCTGCAGCATGACTTTGACGTTTTCATCAAGGTCTTTAACCGGAGAGCTGGCGTTGGTCACACTGGCTGACACCACAAAGGTGTTGAGGGTCTTATCCTCTTGGCTGCTCTGAAAATGAAAAGATTAGATTTTGTTAATATGCACCTAAGATACGTCTGTTTCAGTATGTTTTTGCCGTGGTTTAGGAGAAAGGATTGACAGTACCTTGAAGAGTACCGGTATGCCATAGAACTGAAACTGGACTCTTGGTGTATTCTGGTTCAGGCTTTTTTGTGGGAAGTTGTGCTGCAGGACTGATGGCAGGGAGATGAAAGCAACTGTGCTGTTGAAAGGATAGCTGTTGATAAAAATCTAAAACAAAAAGAGAAGTCCCTTAAGGGATGGTAATGGCTTTTCTTATTAATACTATCCTTCTCTTTTTGTTTTTGACTTTTTGTCAGTTGTTGTTCATTTACCAACCTCAGGATTAGTGCCTGTGCGGTCAGATGACACTCCAAAAGTCAAACTGCAAAACTGTCCAGGAACTACATCCACCACTGTGATGGCAAGGGCCGGAGCAACCAAGGTGGAGGAGCCCTCGTATCCCACCATCTTGTCTCCCACTGCTTCTGTGATATTCAGGATACTGTAGGGGATGACAGAGAAAGGGTTTTAAAAAGATGTCTAACAGAAAATGTAAACAAATTTCTCACTTTTCCATCCTCACGTGTTCGTGAAAGGCACCAAGTCGCTGTCGGACTCCAGTATGTTGGAGATAATGTTGACTAGAGCTTGGCCCACGTTTGGCGTGACCACACTGAGGTTAACGATGTCCTGCAGCTTACTGAGGACAGTGACCAGCTCCTGGTAGTTGAGTGTGGTGTGGTTGCTTAGTAGATCCTCAATCATCACCACCACCTCCAGTGCATTCTCTGGAGATAAGTAACGCAACTTCAGAAATGATAAATCAAGATTCAACAAGCTCTATTGTCATTCCAGGGAATGCATAGACATACAGTGGACTCAGTGTACTGAATTATATTATTAGACTATCAATACTAGGATATCCTGATGGTATTTTGATTCCAATCCCATTTTTGACATTTGGTATCTACCAATACTGAGTCTAATTCATTATTTACAATATATTTACCAACAGTAATTGTTCATTATCTGTGACATTGATATAACAGCTCTGTCCTTACTTAATTTGACAAACTTTATTTTTCAAGAGCTACTTTATCCAATACTGAAGGTCTTCATGCACAACTCATGAAATTGACATGATAATGTCAGTGTACTAGAATGACGATGTATCAGTTTGCTGGATTTTCTGGAGCCGTATGAACTGTCTGTCCTCTTCTTTTAATCAGCGTCATTTTAGCTGATAACAATCATTTCAAATATGTTTGTACTGGTGCTGATGCCAAACCTCCAGATTGGCCTGGGACATCTCTGATAATCATTGATGCACTTATACTGTATAAATTATACTTTGATTTTAATTACTTTATATTCTAGCTTTACTAGTGTTTTTGCCTACATGTATTACATTACATTATATTTTGAACTGAGAAATATCCTATTTCGCAAAAATTTGACAATTTAGATGAAGCGTGTTCAACAGACCGGCAGTGACTATGATATCATCCAGGTCTGGGATGGTTTCCACCACTAGAGGACAGTCTTCTAGGTCTGGGGCCATCCAGTGGGTAACAAGGCACAGTTTACTGTCAGACAAACAGGGAGGAGAGGGCTTAAAAACAGTTTTGCAGAGAAGATTTATTAAATGCTTTAATGTAATATATCAACTAGGGAGCCTACCTTTTATTTCTAAAATTAAAAGCTTCCACCTGCCTTTATATATAGCTGCTGTTTGTAATTTCTACTTCTAGGTCACATTTTAGCTATTTTTGCTTTGCTAGAAAATGCATTAGCTAATTTCTTAAGTGGAAAAAGGACCTTGTATAGGACCTTACACAGCTGTGAGACAGTTTATCTGGGAGTCTCCTGTCTGTTAACTCCACTCATTAGTGACACCAGCCTACAGATTAATGCTTTTACAGCGCAGCCTCCCACAGCTCATAAGCAGCCATAAATAATAATTGTCACACTGAGTCAACACAGAGAAACAGTCCTGAACAGTGAGACATGTGTAAATATATACCAACGGATATAATCAGCACTCAGATAGGCCCATTATTTATCCATGTGTTAAATCCCATGTTGACAGCCAACAGCAATATACTGTACATGCACCCTTTTTTTTTTTTTTTTAACTGTAGGATGAGTGCCGTGTGTGCTGGTCACGGGTTCAGTGATGATCAAAGTGAGTGAGTGTCCCCATACCGGAGACATCACGATCAGGTAGAGTAACTTACAAGCAAGAGCAGCTGTTTATTGGATGCATACGTATATATGTCTGGTGAAGCAGGTAGCTCTCACCAGTATCTGGTAGCATATCGTTGGGGATTTTTTGGGCATGGGTGAGTTGCTTTTTTTCCTCCCAAAGTCGAGGTCCATTGAAACAGGCCTTTTCTTGTCTGCTGTACTTCTGCATCACATTTGAATATTACTGCAGCAAAAAGACAGTGACACAAATAAAGAGAGACAAATACAGATTTGATGTTTACTACACTTACTACAAGTCATTTAATTTCTTCTATTTAATTGTATGTGGTGTCATTTTTCACTTAGCCTCACTCACATATCCGACTTATCTGTATGTCCTCAGTTGCAATGGAGACGGAGCCATTGTTATAAGGTTTTAGCAGTAGGTATTTTATCAGCTCCTCCATTTCCTGTATATCTGACGGTGACTTCAAGACCTGAACCTGAGAAATGCAGCTCTCTCTACAGAGTTAATGAGTTATTCAGAATATATCGAATTTACAGTAAAAAGCACAGGATGTATATCCAGTTGTTTTTGAAGTGTGGCATGCACATGACAATAAAAAGGTCCCATAAGAAATGTAATGTTTAACACTATGTCTAAAGTTATTTTCTAAAATCAGTCATGCCTTTCACATCATAATATCATTTTGTTCTGTTTGCTTTAATCTTTTCTTGGTTTAATTGAAATCATGTGGCATTGCTTAATCCATACCTTGAAACTTTGTACGTAAACACCTGGAAAAGAATAAAACGTATTAATTCAAGATTAATACTAAAATAAATCATGTAAAATCAAGCAAATGTTAACTGTAATGTATGAGTCTTTATATTCACTTATTTCATTGCTCACCTATATTTTTTATAAATTCATATTTTGTTTTATTAATGATTTTACTTTAACATTTTAGTTGTAGGCAAAGTAGTTTTTCTCCTTCACATAAGATTAAATTTAGTTTCATTCGTGACACCTTGAATCTGAAAGCGTTTACGTTTACTTACTCCGTCAGAAGTAGAGCGTTTTGATTTTGTGTTTGTTTGAAGACTGAAATTGAAATCAAAAGCCCAGTCAGAAAATTCACATTGAAGGTTCAACACATGTATCAGATATTGTGATATTTCTGTGTTTTGATATTTTCTGATATTTCTATTTGTGTAAATGGATTGTGAGTTCATGGTGCAACAGATACTGTACCCTGGAGCTGCGGGGAGCAGCTGGAGGTCAAGCACTCTCATCATGCCATCAGGGAGGCTGGAGTTCAGCTGTGTAGAGTCAGAGAATTTTCAGCTAGACTGTGATTGTAAATTACTAGAACAATGGTTTTCAACCCATTTGCTCAGCGCTTATAGACTGGATATAATTTAGTGCTGGTTTTGAAAAAGGTTGCATACCAATTTGGACATTTATGATAAAAGAGATTATCATTTTGTTACTTGTAAGGAATATTTTAACCTCGTTAAAGTTTATATTGTTTATTGACTGGTCACTTTTTACATGGCTGTAGCCGGATCTTGTAAAATGAAAAGTGTGTTGCTATTCTTTGAGACATACCCACGTGGAAAGAATCTGAGCTGCGTCACAGTCTCCAGTTATGGATACGTTGATCTTAACTTGAAAATACAGTTCTGCAGAAAAGATTGAGCAACTTAAAGACGCATTATTTCTAAAGTAATCGGCACAAAACTGTGAGTGAGATCCATTTCTGACTGTAAATGATCAGACTGACCAGAGATATTTGTAGGGCTTGTTGTGAAGGTCTTTGTGGCTGCACTGGCTGAAGTAGTTGAGGGTGTGGTCGTGGCTGCGCTGGTAGACGTAGTTGAGGGTGTGGCCGTGGCTGCGCTGGTAGAAGTAGTTGAGGGTGTGGTCGTGGCTGCGCTGGTAGAAGAAGTTGAGGGTGTGGTCGTGGCTGCGCTGGTAGAAGTAGTTGAGGGTGTGGCCGTGGCTGCGCTGGTAGAAGTAGTTGAGGGTGTGGCCGTGGCTGCCCTGGTAGAAGTAGTTGAGGCTGTGGCTGCGCTGGTAGAAGTAGTTGAGGGTGTGGTCGTGGCTGCCCTGGTAGACGTAGTTGAGGGTGTGGTCG
>JAUYWH010000006.1:15952758-15962870 GCA_034779795.1 Ctenopoma multispine | reverse complement strand
TGTGGCTGTGGCTGCGCTGGTAGAAGTAGTTGAGGGTGTGGCTGTGGCTGCGCTGGTAGAAGTAGTTGAGGGTGTGGTCGTGGCTGCCCTGGTAGAAGTAGTTGAGGGTGTGGCTGTGGCTGCGCTGGTAGAAGTAGTTGAGGGTGTGGCTGTGGCTGCGCTGGTAGAAGTAGTTGAGGGTGTGGTCGTGGCTGCCCTGGTAGAAGTAGTTGAGGGTGTGGCTGTGGCTGCGCTGGTAGAAGTAGTTGAGGGTGTGGCTGTGGCTGCGCTGGTAGAAGTAGTTGAGGGTGTGGTCGTGGCTGCCCTGGTAGACGTAGTTGAGGGTGTGGTCGTGGCTGCGCTGGTAGAAGTAGTTGAGGGTGTGGCCGTGGCTGCGCTGGTAGACGTAGTTGAGGGTGTGGTCGTGGCTGCGCTGGTAGACGTAGTTGAGGGTGTGGTCGTGGCTGCACTGGCAGAAGTAGTTGACGTGGTAGTTGTGGAGAAAGTAGAAGGCGATGTTGCAGTTGTAAATGTGGTGCTTGTGATTGGAGAGGACTCGGGTCCAGGTTTGATGGTTGAGGGATCAACGGTGGCAGCAGGGAAACTTTCTAAAAGCGCAGGGGAAAAAATTGCAAACTAGAACTTTACCCAAACGTGTGTGTGTGTGTGTGTGTGTGTGTGTGTGTGTGTGTGTATGATGAGGAATGTTTCCTACCAACAGGGGTGGTATATATGCTTTCCGGATAAGCCTGCAGTCGCAGCACATCACTGAGGTCATACGGGATGCTGAGTTTGGTGTACATCTGTTTCTGCACGTCTGACACATTCATGCTAGGAGTTACACTTACATGAACCAGGCAGGCATACCTACAGGGGAGATGGAGTGCATAGAGTATTTTCATCTACAGCAGCGGATGGAACTTGACTAGTGTTTCTTTAAAGTGAATCAAAGTATGTTATGACCTGTGTGTGGATGTGAATTGTGAGTAGCTCAACCAGGAAGTGATATTCACCTGAAACTGTTTAATCTTAAGGATTTTTAGAGTTATAAAGTAGTAATGTATCCAGAATTACGGTTTGGAATTTGTGCTATTCTTACTTTACATGTACAGCATGTTTTTCTGATATATGTAAACATACTGTGTGATTATTGCTTACAGTTATCATGGATATGTAATAATGAAAGTCTGGAATTTCAGCTGTAAAGTAATCATGCATCTTATTAACAGTAAACTAGAACGATGTTACCTGTTATTATTAGGAGTAGCCCATCTCTCCTGAAGAATAAAAACACATTACTGCACTGCTCAGTACACACTTACTAAACTATATAGCATAGAAGATATAGAACTGCCTCAAACATGACTTTGACCTATCTGTACTGTGATGTCCTCCTACTTACCGGCTAACATATACGTATACTGTAGTCAGACTCTAATGTGTTTGCTTACCAGCGTGTTTCTATGTGGTGGTTTTACAGGGCCGTCTTCTTCACTGGATCTGCGTAAGAGATCAGAAAAACTCAGTAAACTCATTACTCATCAGTTCCCCCTTTTTGTCATATGCTATAAAATAGGGTCTATTTGCTGTGGAACAAATTGACATTCATTGGCAGTTTATTACATGATATAGCCTGAATCAGGACGGTCAGTGTAAACTTGAATCTTCTCCTACCCGGTTATTTCAAACACAGTCAGTCTGTGTAAATAGATGCCAGTCGGCAGCACGTCTTCTAGCTGCAGGAACAACAAACAGCAGAGAGCAGTATTACGGCTGCTGAGATTTACTGCAGGTGAACAGAGCCAAACTAACACCTGTAGAAAATACTCCAATCCAACTCAACAGCCCTGCCGTACATTTTAAGGTCAGATATATGAGAATAAAAATCTGTTCTCTTACCCAGCGAAGTGCCTTGTCTCTGGCCGTGTAGACCTCTGTGTGGTTCCCATTGAAACTGAAGACCAGACTCACCTTGTAAATGGACCATTCTGCCAATCAGTTTAGGAGAACATAGATCAGTTACAAGGCTTTTAAAACATCTCGACTCCTAGATCTTTTTTTTATCGTCTATTGTTCATCTTCAATAGCACCTTCAGGCTTTCTGGATCTAGGAGAAGTGTGTGGAAGTCTCCTCTTTCTAGTCAGTAAATTATATTTCTTAGCTTTACTTATGAGGCATAGGTGTTAATATCTGACAGACATTAACTTAAAACTTGAATTCTTATTTAGCTAAGACATCAGAATCAGATATTTTAAAATGCTACTTTGTTAATGACTAAAAAATGAATAATTAAAATAAGTAAATGTTATAGGGATTTTGTTTCTGTTCTAAAGTTCAGATTTAAGGTTTTGTTTATTGTGTGACAATTACATCTTTTCAGAGAGAAAATAAGAAGAACAGGCTCTTACTGTTGTTAATGCTTCTGAATGTTATTGATTGAGAATGACTAAGTCTATATTTATATAACTGACAAACAGGTGGTCAGTATTTAATCTAAGGGCTGAGGACATAAACAAAAGGCAGCCTCTGTGACAACCACTAAGGCAGGAAAAAAACTATAAAATGTTTGACTGCATAAGAAGGTATCGCACACCGAGGTGCATAAACGCTGTGGGAGGCAGCAAAGGGTAAAAATAACTAACTTGTCGATACGTGTAGAACTTGCAGGTTAAAGAAACGAGTCAAGTTAATATAAAGGATGACTTTCTCACCACACCGCAGGTTGGAGTCAGAGAGTGGAGCGCAGATCTGAGTGTCCCAGTTGTCCACCTCCCACTTCACCAGGTCCCCCTCTGTACAGTTCAGTGATGTCACTTCCTGTTTGCTGCGCTCTCGCCCCCACAGCCGAAACATCGATAATTTTTTTAAGGGGCTGGTGAAGGGATTAATCTGAATTTTGTTGCTGTTCAGGATGTGTGCGGCACCCAATGTAAGTGTTCCTCGAGGTGCCAGTTTGGAGCAGGATGTGGAGACGGAGGGAGAAGTGTTGACAGTGTAAACTAGGAGAGAAAAGACGGCACAGTGGGACAGAGAATTGTCAGTTACTACAGAACCTGAAGCAAATCGTGAGACCACAAAGCACAATGCAGGGACGAGCACTACTGTAATGCCAAAAGTGAACATGACATATGTATCACATGTTCTTGTCCTACTCTGCATTCAGCTACTGTTACAAGGGTCCAATTTTACACCTGATTATTATTCCACTACCAGTCATCATTAGGTAGCTAATCCCCCAACTAAGTTTTAGAGCCACATTAAACCTTAGATAAAACTATTTTGATGAGTTTCACACAGGTTTACTGATTTGTTAAAAGAGTGTAATGACTGTAATGGATCAGTAGCACAACCAGGATATTTAAAAACTAAATTGCTACATCAAATGCAGGAAAAGTGTTCCATAAACTCAAATGTACCACTTTTTATTTTAATGGATTTTTTGTACTCAGCTAAGGCTACAGAAGTAAATAAATCAGTATGTCTATCAAAAAGCACCTAACTATGCAAATTGTCAGAAGAAACACTATGAAAAATAGAATTGAGTAACAGTGATGCACTGCACACCTGTTCTATTCAAGTAGAGACTGTTGAAGGAGATGATATACTGAATATAGAGCATTTATGGAGTATTTATGTGACTTGTAACTCTGGTGTAACTTGAACTTTGAGATACCTGATATAAATACCTGATATAAAACCAAGATGATCACAGTAAGTAAAGAATAAAAACAAAGTAGACCACAGGATGAACACAAAATAAATCTCACCTGCCAGGTGGCCATTGACATACAGGTCAGGCCTGTCTTTAGTATGTGACCAGGTCAAGCAGAGCGAATGCCATTGTGACGGTCGTAAGTTAAACTGAGATGTTGTCCACTCTACCCCACACAGCCAGACCACTAAATGATCATGTTTTCCCTCCAAACCCAGTTCAACATATTGAAATTTAGGATGACGGTACATGAAGGCGGTCCATGTTGATGCAGGCCAGACCTAGATGAAACAGAAAATAAGTGAAATAACTGAATAATAATTTAAAAACTGCATTTTGTATTTACTTTATCTTTGTGTAATATTAAAATTGATCTGAATCATTTAAGTGAGACAAATACATTTTCAGAGCACTGTACAATTTTGATAGATTTTGTACCTCAAACATCAGGCTGAAGCAGACGGTGAGCTCTCGCAGGGCGGGGATAAAGACGTGAGGCTCTAATCTCCAATGGCTGCACGCTTTGCTGAAGTTAGCAGCCTTTCCCCACAGACTGAGCTGAGGTCCTGACAACAGAAACAGATAATATACACTTAACCTGAAAAATATCAGGATATCCAGAAATAACCAGGCATTATTTTTTTTACAGCACAGCATATGTCATAAAGTTGAAATGAAAGAAGATAGTTAAAGTTAAGAAACTAATTAAAGAATAGAGACTAAGAAATTACCTATGCTTTTATTTTGAAATGAAGGCATCTTCCATAGTGTCTTTTACCATCCTTTTTCTAACTTGTGTTTTTATTGTGAAAATGTGACTTAATTTAGGACTTGCATAAAAATGGGATTATGTGATTCATCACATTTATGCAGAAGTGAAAGAAAATTGTCACTTTGAATAATTAGAAAATTAATTGTAAACACCCTCCACTCACATTAAGGTAATCTAACTCAGTACTTCAATCAAATCAGAGCCATTTAAACCTTTTCCTACCTCCATCCACAGAGGCAGGGCTGCTCAGCAGAGACAGACTGACTAACACAGTCAGGACTTTTTTAGGGAAAATCATCGTCAAATCTGAAAGAAGCCATTCATTTTCTTTTCAGTAAGAATAACGTCTTTGTGCATTAACTGAATTAAAACAGGTTTTACAAACACTGCAGAAAGATGTATTACAACAATCTTCCTCCATTAAATTAGGTCTCTCTGTTTAAAACATGTTGCTCATATAGATTTTAAAGTGTGTCTGGTTTTATCAAACAAACGTAGAACATGCAAAGAAAAACTTACCCCCATAAATGAAATAATCCAAGAGAAATGAGAAGTTTACCTGTTAATCCTTCTCCAGACTCAAAAGCAGTGATTTAATAATAGGAAAGATTTCACTTAGATTTCAAAGTGTGAACCACAGACCTGTATCTGCAAATAGAGGATGTGACTGTGTGTGAAGTGGAACCAGTGTATTCTTTCTTCCCCCTATCCTCTTCTGTAATTATATATATATTTACTTAGGTGCAGGTGAGGGAGAGACAGTGTGGCGAGATAACGGAGAGACAGAGACAGGATGGTTATGTACACATTGGATATCGTCAATGGAGTCAATCAAATTAAAGTAAAAAAAAAAAATGTAACTGACTCTGTCACAAAGGATTAAGCTTAAAGGTAATTCATTCTGACCAACATGCGCTGCTTTCATTTAGCCAGCACATGTAAAACTAAATTAATCTTCAACTCAACCATAAAAACAGTACACTAACCCTTAGTGGATTGTAGTGTGTCTGTGTTTAAGATAGGACAGCCAAGGCTCTAAATATTTGGACAGTAATAGATTTCTGAATTAAAACAGCTTTAGTGCATTCATTTTGAAATAAAATAATAGTTATGGCATCAAAGCATGAAGCCTGTGTTTAGTTAAATTAGGTTTACATCAATACTGAAACTACTGTGTGAGAGACATAGCACTTTTGAGAGAAAAGTTGAAAGTAACTGGATGCTTGGACTTGATATGACTTTCAAACTTTAACTTGTCCAACATCCAACTTGAGATAGTTGTAGGAACGTTACAAAGCGTCTGTTGACATGTTTGTGTTAAAGATTTCAGGAAGTCAAACACTGCAAAGAAGTTTCCACAAAATCTGAAGCAAGATGATTTAGTTTCAGTACACGAATATCCGTACAGTTACTTTTGAACCTCAGGGCATGATGTACTGCACTGTACTGTACTTGCATCACATATATTATAATATCACACAAACCAATATTTATCACATCAGACAGCTGCCACTGATGTAAACCTACCCAAATAACAGCAGAGACCCTTTACAGCATTTTAATGAGGTTATTATGGATACTGCAGTAATTACAAAGTGAATGTGTTGGAAGTATAGAATCTGAAAAATAAGGAAATACTTTTATACTCTTATTATACTTTGTTTGCATATAATTTATTTATCTTTCTTTGAAGGGAAAATGGTTTTAGAAAGTACACTAAGCAATTACATAAAAAGATATAATTTGATTAGCTCATAGGAAAGTCAAACATTTCAAAAGTAGTAAAACGACATTAAGTTACAAACATAAGCAGTTAAAAGCATAAAAATTAGCATTAAACAATCCTAATTTATTTCAAATTTATGTCATCTAACTGCAACACACAAGCACTGATTTTTCCATTAAAAAATACAGACTAACCTCTAGCTTTACGCTAACACTTAAGCAACTTAAGCATACGCTATGTTAAATAAAAGTGATGGTTCTTATTTATATGACCTATCATTTAGCTAATAGATTTATGGTAAATGGTCTGCACTTATATAGCGCTTTTCTACCTAGGCTGGTACTCAAAGCGCTTTTACACTGCTTCTCATTCACCCATTCACACACACAAGCACACACACATTCACACACCGATGGCAGAGCTGCTATGCAGCTTGACCTGACACTACGGGGGCAATTTGGGGTTCAGTATCTTGCCCGCCGCCGCCCTTATAGCTAAGTTACTTTCAGTATTACAGGTCACTTAATTCGGATTCACACGTAGAAATGAGCATGTTTGTGAAAGAAAAGCAGATTTCATAACATCAGATTGATCAGAAAGAACGTGTTTGGATGTTCCCATTTGTTAATGGACACTCGCCTTCTACTTAATCATGAAGAGACTATTAAAATGAAGATTATACCTTTTATGTAAAAAAAAAACCAGAAACAAAACTTAATGACTACATAAACAGCTATTAGATAATGACCAGACTCTCCGTCACTACTTGTTGCCACAGTCGGTGCAGAGGATGTCTCTTCCCTTGAGTACAAAAGCCTTGTTGGACAAACTGAGGGAACATCTCTTGCAGTTGAAGCAGTATTCGTGCCAGGAGCTGCCCTCGTAGTTCACAACGTTCACTCCTTTACCAAAACCTGGAGGAGAGTAGAGAGATTCGTCAGTCTGGTTTACCATCTGCAGATCTGAGCATTTTATGTCCTTGAGAAAGGTTTTTACCACACTGTTGCCCAAATATGCTGTCCCCGTCTTGAACATTTAAAATCAGTATTAACATAAAAAACATATCAGAACATTCTTCAGTCTGGGAAACAAGAACGTTTTTAGGGCTTTTAGGGCAAATCTAAATATTGAATCAGTAAACTTGTTGTTTTATCAGACCAGTTTATAGTACAGCTTCTCGTGCCACTTTTTGCTGGAAACTTCATGGTGTTAGATGTCTCTGTCATATCTATTGGTTAAATCTAAGGCTATCAGAATGGACCCGTCCAACAGTAATGGTAATCAGTAACTGTAGTTCACTGTCTTAGGCGAGTGATCATGTGCCTGGTTTTGTACAAATTAAACAAAGGAGATCTAATGTGCGGGTAGGCAGATTTTCCCAGTGCTCGCTGTTTCCCTATGTTTCCACTCTTAATGCTAAGCTGAGCTAACAAAGACCTGCCTGTATGTAATGGACGGGTATGACAGTGTAATGTACTATAATTAACATAAATGTGTCATGTTTTAGTCACTATATGTTTCCTTGTTGTTTTATCAGGAGTATTTTCTGACAGCCTAATTTTCAGTTTCAATTAAATTTTTACCTGTGATGGGGTTTTGGCAGCCACAGCATTTCTTGGCCACACAGTTTTTGTAGCACTCGACACAGAAGACTTGGTCCTGGTGGTTGGTGAAACTCGACCCTGCCAGAGGCTTTGAGCAGGTGCTGCACACAAAACAGTGGCTGTGCCACGGCTGGTCTTGGTAGTTGACTCCTCCAGAGGTTATAGGCTGGAGACAGGTAGAAGGTACATGGTAAAGATAACATGAAGTGAACATAATGCCAAACCACAAAGGACAAAAAACATGGTTTACGCACAAAATCGATGAGCAGTCTATGCTAATTTTCCCTTTGTGGACGTGTGACATTTTGAGCTATATAAAAAAAAACACCTTATTAGTGTGGGTGTACAAACTCTCTATAGGAAAAGGTGATGAAGTTCCCCATTTAAAAATAATACCTTTTTGCAGCAGACGCAGTGTTTTGCAAACTTCTTGTCATAGCAGGGGCTGCAGTAAATGTCATTTCCTTTGCTGAGGAAACTCTGCGTCCCTATTGGTTGTTTACAGTTGAAGCAGGTGAAACATTCGTCGTGCCACGAGTTGCCTTTGTACTCCACGCTCTCTGTGCCTACAGGAGACGAGAAAAATATACTGCAGAGAAAAAGGAGTCGAAAAGGGGACTCTGAATATTAATGTGAACCCACAAGAAAACAAAAATCTCGGGCTTTACAGTCTTACCGGCCAATATGGACTTATAGCAGCCGTGGCAGCGTGGAGCATCTTCTCTGGAGCAGCACTTTCCACACATGATGCGAGCATCCTTGGTGCTGAAGGGCTCCTTGGCCAAAGGCTTGTAACACTTGGCGCATCGGAAACACTCCTCGTGCCAGAATCGGCCCTTATGGCTGAGCTCCTGATGGAGGGAGAGAGATGTTTCAGGTACTGGTAAACAAAAAGGGGGGGGGGGGTTGAGGGGGGTTGTGCAGCTGTCAAATTGAACCTGTGCTCTCACCTTTGTTTCCACAGAGATGGGTCGATGGCACTCTGCGCAGGAGTTGGCGCAGAACTTGGTGTGGCAGCGAACACACACCGGTCTTCCCTCACTGCGGACAAACCGCTTCCCCCCAAGGTCTTCACGACAGTAGAAACAATGTGAACTTTCTGCCATAGTCACGCTGAGCGAGACTCACATCTACAAAAAAATAGCAGAAAAGGACAGGGAAGGTAAAGTCAACATGACTGCAGCTTTCAATCCCCAAAAGGCAAAAATGATCACTATTTCCCCAAAGTGGCAATTTACTCATTATTCTATCCAACCAAAACGTAAAGGTATCCAGACTAAATGTTCACAACAACACAGATATACAGGTAACCACCACAAAAGGTGGCACGTATAGTGTGACTGAGAAGACCAAAGGTTTTGTGTGCTGTATTATTTCTGCTGCCAGTTGCTGATTATGTGCTTATCTTCACTATGTCTCACACCGAACACACAGCAACCGTGTCAGTTTTAGTTTGTCTTTGATTCGTTTCTATGATCACGCAAGTGATTAATTGACTTGATCTTTTCAGCTGCTGTAGCCAAATTTTGGGTTTGTTTTGAGCTTTTAGTGCTGCTTGGGTTGCTGGTGGTGGAAATGAGATGATTAAAAAAAAGAAGCTGAATGTTACATGACTGTGTTATTGGATTTTAATGAGCCATATTGCTGTGCTGCTGTCAGTGACAGTGACAGAGACTATACCTGAAATCACCCCGTAGGGGCACTGTTGGTACATTTAATGTAACTGAAGAAGGAGAAAAGGGTTTTGAAGAAATTAACACAGTGATATTCACTGCTCCTAATGATTCGATGCTTCTCACTAGCTGCTCTGACACTGTAATATTTGTTTTATGTAAAAGCATAGCAATCAGTACATATCTGCGTTTCTGTGTGCCCACGTGTGTGTTTGCCTATGTTCATTCATGTGTCCCCCTTCCTCACCCATACATCTTATCTCTTCCTGATAAAACAGCTCAAATAACTGATAACATAAACAATAAAGTCCAATGGCTGATTTGAGACACACATTTGCATCCTTTACTTTGATGTAATTTAAATCGTATTTTAATACTTGTGAGTTCGAGCTCGCGTCAGGTGAACCGAAAGTGGTCAAACAAGTCCATGTTTCAACTTGTTTTCAGGAAAAATTCTGAGTTTCTTCTGCCAAATTATTATTTAAGTAGTTAAAATTGGGGGCCCCTCGATGCATCACATACTAACACAACAATAAAGCTCTACTTACTCTTTAACATATTAGTATTAATGATGTCTGTGAAGATTCTCAGTCATCCAGGTAAAGTTGTCTGAAGATTGAGTCATGGCAACTGGACTTCTTTCTT
>JAUYWH010000006.1:15928608-15952658 GCA_034779795.1 Ctenopoma multispine | reverse complement strand
TGCATTGGAAAGCACTGCAGAGACTTTGACTCGTAGTTGTTCCGCCTCTGCCACTGGTAGTTTGTTGTTTCGGATGGCAGATTCCGTAGCTGTAATAAGATCCACAACAGGTACCTGCTCAGGAGTGATGGCGTAATTCAGGCATTTGGATAAGACCTCTCTCTCTGATTGGGAAAGTTCCCTGTCTGAGAGATTCTTTACCCATTCGACCTTCACGTCTCCTGCTGTGGTCGTGCCTTCCTTATTTCTCCAGTAGTATTAATGATCCAGTTAAAAAGATAGATAAAACTATATAAAACTCATTGTATAACAAGTACTTTTACATTTGATACTTGTATTTTACTTATGGTGAACTAAGGATCTGAATATTTCTTTGTCCCACTTCAAGTGAAATGAAGCTCCAAAACTGGAAAGAGGGCAGCGCCCAATAATTAAATTATGGCTGTGTCTATAGCATTTTTATGGATCTGATTTCTCACACACCAGCATCCAAAACTCCCTCTCTCCCTAAAATACGCATAGGCATAAACTTCCTAAACATAGTACCAAAATCACCACGTAGATCACCATAACTCTGATCACAGAGCTGTGATTACAGGGTCGGGATCTAAGATGGTAAATAATACACAACGTGATGGCAAAATCACAGCTGCACAAACACACAGAAATGTTTAAAGTCTGTTCACTCAGTCGTTTCCCACATCAAGTTCACGCTGGCTGATGGTGAGGAATTCTCCCAAGCTGCTGTGTGTGTGCGCATGTCTGTCTATGGTTGTACTTACTTTAAAAGCATAGTTGTGAGGACTGAGCAGTAAAGTCACAGCCGTCCTCACAGCTTCAAAGAGCTGTTTAAAGGTTAAGATTTAGTTTTGGCGTCATGGTTAGAAATAGGGTTCAGTGCAGATAGTAATGGGGTAGAGGATGCAATATATCCTCACATCCATAGAAAGACCAGCGTGTGTGTGTGTGTTTTTGCCCGTGCATGAAGGAATTCCTGGTATGAATAATGTGGTGAGCTCTGGAACGTCAGCAGCAGCTCTTTGATAGAACGGACACACAAACACACACACAAACACAGACGCTCCACTTCTTAGACCACTCCTTCAGAAACCTCTAAAACCACTATAGCGCTCACGTCCTGGTTGAAGCAGCGTGTCAGACATCCATAAGGAAGTCATGGTTTTCAGCTCAGCACCAACATGACCACGAGTTTTGGCAAATGCTCAGATCCTCCCGTTTCCTGTGACTTTACTTAAACTTCTCAGCAAAAGTCAGAGATGGGTCAGAGATGTGGGTTTTTTTTTAATCAGTCACAGGTGGACAGAGGTATTTGTGGCCTCCATCAGGTGTTGCAACTTGATCTTTGCACAAGAGACTTGATCTCTTTCGTACTACAGGTTGTTCTACTTTAAGAAATTGTTATGTGAAGGTTTTAGGTTAAAAATAGTTTTGCTTTGTTGAGAATAAAGATGTGGGATTATGGTGGGGTGCTTAAATTAGAGCCAAGCCTTTATGTTTTGCCTTTTTTGAACTCCATAATGATCAGAGTGATCAGAGGCCAGTTTAGAAATGATTTCAAACACTCAGTTACAGTTACACTCTAATTAAAAAATGATGTATGTATGTGAAATAATAACAATAAATAACAACCATACTTATGTCCAAATAGTCACCAAAATAATGATATTATAGGAAGAGGTGACATCTTTCCACAAAAGGGCTGTCTGGTTACAGCTACTGCAAAATCGTAAAACTTAAACTTAAAATGTGACTGTAAAACTTAAAGTGGTAATGGGTTATTTCAGCAAATGCAGTCGGTTCTTGTACCTACCACCTGTCAAATATTAGAACAGAATTTCTGGCCTGATGAAGGCACTCAAATTGAGTAAAAGTCATCAACAGAGTTAATCACATTCACAATAATCTGTAGGTTGATGCTGCAGTGTACTTTAACAACGTGTTCTTGAATTTCTTACTTTACAGGGACTCTGTGGCTCTATTTTGTTTTTTTCTTCTTCCGTTTTTCTCTTTACTTTCTATTATCTGAAACATGCTGAAGTAATTTGCTGTAAAATGGTTCTGAACTGTGCCCTCTGGCAACAGTAACTAAACAAAATTGGGCTAAAATGTTTTGCCAATGAGACAATCGTAGAAACAGATAATGACTCTTGATTTTTAACAATATGTAATTGAAACTGTTGAAAATATGCAAAAGAACAACATTGTACTAGAGTATTTAGACATTTTTTAGCAGCACAACTTAAAATGAGTAAAAGATTTAAACTGAAATGGAACATTTCACTTTGTCATCCAGAGTCAGGTCTGTTGCTGTTTGACAGATGTGGCTGAGGTTAAAGATGCTACTGTTAATAAAGCTGATCAAATAACTTCTTTTGTGGTCTTGTCTCCCCGACAGACAGTAAAGCTGTAACTTAGGCTGCCTTCATGTGGCGTGTCCCTTCAGTGACCCGCTTCATTACCTATTAATGAAAAATGGTTTATTTGCTGACTGGGTGAGGTTATTCATCTGTCCTGTCCAACCTGCCAAAAGCAACAGTTGTTTGGTATGTACCTGTTATAATCTTCACTCTCCTCCTTGCTCTGTTAACTTTTTTTCAATAAATGTATATTTTTCTCTGAATTATGTCACTTTCTTCACTTGTTTTTTTCTTCACAACTCCAGGAACGTGGCAGATACACAGATGGGAACAATGGTAGACAAGGAAGAGAACCAGAATCCAGGTCGGAGAAAAATAAATCAAGTTTCACTGACGTCAGACGGCTCCCAGAACAGTGTCGCTGCATGTCTTTACTTTGTTTTGCAGCAATAAATATTTTAGCGCAACAGCACGTATACATCATCATTTTTCTCCTGCCAGTACAAAACTCTGTTTGATCACCATGGAAACTGGTAAACGTGAAATTATAAGCTGCGTCACGCAGTCGAAGGGCTGAGGGCAGCGCTGCAGCCAAGGAAAACCGAGTGTGCTCTTGTATTAGTCACACTGTGGGGACATGAATCTTTTCATGAAGTCGCATTATGGGAACCTGCATCCCATAATGCAACAGTGGTAAACATTTTGTGTTATGGTTAAGACTTGTTTTTTAATTTATAAAGATAATGAAGGGGTTATGGTTAAAAGACAAAAGAGTATTGTGTGTTTCTGACAGCATAGTGTTCTGCGTGTAGGATTGGCAATTGTTCAATTCTTCCAAATGAACATGTCATTCCATGCAACACTGCAGCTCAATAATAAGGAGTATGCTGTATCAGATTTGGCATGCCATGCACACATAATCCTTGTTAGTAGGATCAGTTCACTGTTGGGTTTGGTCCTTTTCTGGTATTTGTTGACAATAGGAAACATATCACCAACCTGATCCTTTCAGTCTTGCTGCAGTTTGCAGCCACCCACTTTAAAACATTTCAGAACTACTGGGGATTTATTTTGAAATCTTCCAAATCCTTTCACCTCTCCCTTTCTCCTTTTTTCACACCCTGTACGTGTGTTTATCTCACACCTCTGTTAAGGCTACAGCCACCTGACTGTAATAATTACAGTGCAAACTCCAACCTACCACAGTGCTGCTGGAGATGTGTGGTGTAAAAAAAAAAACTAAGCACAGAGAGAAGTGACATCATGTCCTGTGCAGGAGAAGAAAGTCATGCACACATGAAAAACACATGGACCATGAGAAACAGAATTAAAAAAAAGAAAAACGGGGAGAAGAGATCAGCCAGGGCACACATGATTAGATAAGCTGAAATAGTGTGTGTTATTCTAGAGTGTCTGCATGTACCAACCATCTGTGTGTCAGTGTGTGTGTTGGCATGAGCTTATCACTGAAGAATGTAGTGGAAAACTGAGGAACAGGAAGTCTCCATCAGAACCTAAAGTTGGCACAGTCCAGCTACACACACACACACACACACACAGACACTGTGAAGGCTTTTAAGTACTGGCTATTACGAACTGCGTTTACATTAAAATCTCATTAATGCCTACAGATTCACGTTAGCACAAACCGTGGCTGAGCTTATGTTACACTCGGTGTGTGCTGCAGGTGTGAGCTCAGTGTAGACGTCTGCTTCGTCTTTGACTTGGCAGCCAGTTGAAAATAACTCTTAATGGGACTTTCTGATGATTTGAAGACGTGTTATTGTTTGAATTGTGAATGTACAAAATATGCACTTTATGTTCATCTTGCTCCTGAGCTAAAGTCCACATCTGAGCTGCTGTAACGCTTAAAAGTGCATCTTCAACTGCTGCTCACCTCTGTCTACATTTCCTACTGCTGCACTATTTCAAGTTTATCAGAGCTTTTTACTTTTAACAGTTTTAATGAATGCTGCTGCTGAAAGCAACAGTAAGAACTACAGGCCCTAAAAAACAAAACATACTCTAAAAATGCTAAAAAAAGCCAGTACATGTCAGGGAAAAACAAGAAATGGTATTCTCTATTTGTTAATAAGATATAATAATAATGTTAAATGTGTTCAAATGTCAAGTGATGTGCAACGACATCATCATCTTGTGATTACTGTGAAAGAAATGACCTTTAAATTGTGGAAGTCTAAATGTTTGTGGTTGTAACTTAGTGATCAACTCAACATGACCGTGCCTTAAAGGGAAAATCCACCCAAAACATTGGCAGTGGGATAATCGCATTACTGACCTTTTTCATTCTCGCAGAGAGAAAGTTAAATAAAAGCACAATTATGGCGACATTGAACAGCTAGTTACGTTAGTAATTCATCTGTTGATTAATTAACTGTTTTATTAAGCTGTTGAAGCTGGCATTAGTAGAAATGTTGAACTTTTTGCTTTAAAAACGGTCAACAACATACAGCAAAAAGTAGTAAAATGTTCAAAATATCACCATTACCATGGCCCAACTGCAACAACATGACACTGAGCGTTCCCACCTCTGGCTCCAATCATAGTATTTCAGTATAAATACACAACAGTATTTCGGACTGAGCTGCGAGTTCAGCTAAACATTTGTACCCCACACCAGTCTACAAAGAAAGTTAACTGTTTTATTTGGCTCTGGTGAACCACATTCCAGACCGTGAAATAAAGCCGACGCAACAAATCTGAGATCTCTTTTTGTCGAGCGAGGTCGAAGAAATGCAGCATGTCCTGCTACAACAGGACAGAGATGATTGTTTTACCAGAAGCTGCTGGTTAGCTGTGCTCAACCTGATTCACTTTGTCTTGAGCTATGTACACATGCTGTTTCTGCAGCAGCTCCTCTCCTGCATCCTCCCCGGTCTCACATTCATTACCTTCAAAACCTTAACAGCATGGTACGACCAGTCTATGCCATCTTCCACATACATCTGTGTTAGTGAAACGTCTCCACATCAGCACCAAGATAGAGCCGTTGGAGGACTACTGAAGGTCCAAGAGTACATTTAAGCCCTCAGTGCTGTCTCAAGGGTCTGTTTACTTCCAAACTTTTCCAGTCTCCTCTCATAAACCTCAGTTTCTAGCCATTCCTGCACATACAGTACTGTGCAAAATTCTTTGGCCACTGTTTGATTAGTTTTTCAGCAGTGCTACGATGTCCATGTGTATACATCTCAGTTTTTACATTAGAACAACTAGAAAACACAGTGTGTTTCTTGGCTCTCCTTTCACAAAGACTAACTTAGCATCCAGATGAATGTCTGTGAAGATTCTCAGTCATCCAGGTCACGGTTATCCCCAAAAAATGGTTATTATATATATATATTATATATATTTCTTCCGGTGTCTCAAATAAGAAACTCTTCCACTCCAATTTTTGACCCCTTCAGATTCCTCTACTGAGATCACACTCAATATTTGTCACTTAGTTGTTGTTTTTTATACTGTTTACATATTTTCTAGTTGTATTCTAATCAAGAGATTATTATATATATATATATGGTTATATTAACCCCGGTGAAACAACAAATCTGATTGTGGCCTAAGACTTTAGCACAGTTCTGTATACACTTTCCTAAGGCTGCCAGACATTTACTGACAGTTTTAACTGTTAAAACACAAGGCTCACAGATGGGTTACAAATTAAAAGAATGCAGCGTCTTAGGGCTCTGTACCACATTAACATAAAGGTTCAGCGTAACATGATCTCCTAACCTCACCAATGAACACAAAATAACTACTTTCTAGTTAAAAAATTAAGTTTTAATACCCTGCTAAGCTAAAATATTCTGGCTTCATACTGTACCTAAGTTCTGGAAATCAAACTAGTGGTAGCACGATACTTGAAATCACGTCACTCCTCCCTGTCCCTGCTCTGGCACGCTCCACCCAGCCCTTCACCAGGAGTCAGTCTAAGGTCTTCCAACAGCTAATGCCAGCCTGAAGCCTCGTTTGAGTATTGACTGACATCTGTGAGCTTCACTCCTGATTTTGGTCTTCTCTGCTCAAAAGATTCCTTAAAAGGGAAAATCTCTTGTGCTTCAGTTCACAGAAGCACATTTTTGACATATGTCCTCAAAAATATAATAGAATAAAGTTGCATTTAAACAGAGATATAATGAAAAATCATTTATTTAATTTCAAACATCTATAACTATTTAATCCAGGCAGCAGCTGTCCTTTTTCTGCAGTCTCTGTCGGTGAATTATAAAACTACTGATTAGTGTCTGCACACCCAAACACACCACAATAGGTTTTAATGGCTGAAGGTCAAAGATAAAACACTGCCAAGTTTCTCAGTGAAAGCTTATTTCACCTTCAACTTGTCAAAGTGCTAAAACTGCAGAAGTCCATTAAAATCTCAATAAAAATAACTCTACTAAAAATATGAGTTTACCGCTGGGGATCAATGAAAAGCAAAGCACAGTAGTGTCTGCATCCCATTTACAATACTGTTAAAATCACAGCAGGCTCGACACAACAGGGAGTTCATAACGTAAAGTCAGACAAATGGCATAAAGTTTTATGAGCCTGTGACGTATTTTATGGGGCTGAGCTCATGGTAATTTCTTTAACATGCAGGCGCTGGCTTTGAGTCAAATTTCAAAACTCCCCACGGCCTTCTGCTGTGTGTCTGTAGAGGCAGAAAAAGGTCAGTCACATACAGCGCATGGGTCTTAGTTTACTTTGTGCAGCCAGAAACGACTTTAACACTGCGACTACTTCAATGTCACCGTTAAAGTCAGCAGCGCTAACTAGACTGTATCCAAACGTTTTAATTAAAGATGACTTTTTCCAACGTTTGCAACAGCACTATTTCACAACGTCCAACAGCAAAATGTCTCTTTGCCCTTCCACAGTCTTGCAGTTTTGCTTGTGAGTAATTTGACAGACATTTGAACTTGTGGATTCACGAATCGGTTTGTGAATCATCAGGGTTTGTATAATGTGGTTTGAGAGTGGCAGTTAAATCAGTCATACACCTGTGATGCTGAAGCTTTTTGTGCCACCAGTGGTGGAAGGAGTGTAGAAAGTCTCTATAATAACAGACATCTTTAATCTATATTTTACTTTTTGACACATATTTGGACTTAATAGGCTGTTTGCACCTTTACTTGAGTGCTTAAATGTCTGCACTTCTATCACCTCTGCTGCCAGTAGTGCAGCACCCCACAACTTTACCTAAGTACAGTAGTTGAGTAAATGTACTTAGTTACATTCCGTCACATACATGGATATAAACACACACACACAGGACAACCAAAAACAGCAGCACAGGAATTTTAATTGACCTCTGTGATGCACTTTTTTTTTTGGTTCCATCACTGGGCGAAAAAAAAAGAGACTTCCTAACTGGAAACACATTTCAGGAGCAGCCAAGCTTCCACAAGTCAGCATGTAACTGTGGCGCACACACACACGTAGATATACAGTCAGTCAACGCCCCGGACAACTGTAGAGAACTGTTTCCTCGTCGGAAATCAAAATGCTGTTTTGCAAGTGTAGTGTAAATGAAATGTACACATCAAGTGTGTGCGAGAGGAGCAGTTACACGCTACTGTACGTGTGTTAGTGGGACATATAGTTCATAAATTATTTGCTCCGAGATGGTTTTTCTTTTAGACTTGTAACTTTATATTAACACATCCTCACAGTGCACTAATTAAAGTTAGAGTTTGCAAATAATCTCATCAGGCGTGATGAATCCTGCACATTTAAAGTATAAGAAACTTACCAATCGTACAGGAACTGGACGGTTTTTTATCTAAAAACAGGTTTCAGGAGGAGGTTTGGTTAGTCTGGACGGTAATAAAGAGCGGACTTCATCAGACAGCTTACCCGGTTCACAGTGATGTCTGCAGCGGTGGATGGAGGCAGCGGAACTCCGACTTCAACGAGACCCTCACACGGTATAAATCCTGCGGTCTGCGCCTGCGTCAAGTCCGACGCAAACACCCAGGCTCAGAGCGGAAATGAAGCTATGGGCTTTCAAAGTAAAACAAAACGTCACGCTGGAAGTGGTGGCCTGACAAGCTTCAAAATAAAAGAGATAAATATGAAGACGCCGCAGCCTGATTTATTAGTTGTTGCCTTATAATTTTAGGTAAAGTAAACGAGCTGAAAATAGAGGCTCAATACAGTGTTAACTATCCTGTTCTCACTTATTGGCAGATTTGCTCACTTTTCTTTTGGTATTTAAAAAAAAAAAAGATGAACCCCTATCTGAGATATGTATGAAAATAACGTGTACACATTGTGAAGAATAAAAAGCTGTTGTTAAGATAATTAGGAAACAGAAAACTAAAAAAAGAAAGAGAACTTGAATTTAAATAAGAACAATCCAGTCAATTTCAAGAGTTGTTTTTATTTACATCCAGTACGCTAGTAAATATGTCTGACCGTAGAGACAATAGTAGTTCAGGACTACACAGAGAAAAAAAATCTATTAAATCTGAGTTCACATCTTAAAAATATTCATATATAGACCTATTGCAGGTGTACTTTTCACAAATACAAATGTCAGCCGAACAGTTGACAGTTGAGTCAAACATTTAGTTTTAGTTATGGTTGCTTTTCTAAAATTACAACCATTTCTTCAAAGTTCTCATAACACAGTTCGTATTTATGGTTCAAATCATTTAAGAAAAAGAAATTAAAATCAAAGAGTACTTTACTGTAAGAAAAAAAAGCAAAGTCCCTTATATCCATATGTCTGGGTGATTATGCAAAATTCTTACATTAAGTAGATGTGAAGATCAAAAAGACACCACGTGCAGCTTGATAAATTTAAAACAAACATTTCACATTAGAAAATGTAATTTTAACTTGAAAATAATTTCTGCCTCAGTCATAAAAATCAGTCTCGCAGTGTTAGAAGGGTCCAGTCAGCGGAAAAGCAGACGAACGAGATGCAACACCTCTGTCACTGAGATGGTAACTCAACAGACCAGAAATGATGCAAAACAAACACTGCATCGGTAAAGAGATGGTGACATCCTGCTGTGTACTAGTGTCTTCAGGAATCTTTAGCCACTAATCATTTAAAATGTGATATATACTTTTTGATAAAGTATACATTTACTATAAATACACTGTTCACAAAATGTTCTATAGAATATTTGTGCTTTCACCATTAATGGACATTACATTAGTTTGCACTTTCTTAGGCAACAAAAACAATTAGACTGCAGGCAGTCACCTAATGGCCTAATTATTTTGGGAATACAACATTAAATAATCAGTAGAACAGTTCAAAGTCTTATAAAAACAAAAGAGGCAAAACTCATGTTACTGCACATTAGCAAATCAAATATGTACAAATCTACATTAGTTAAACTGAATTTCTGAAGAGGCACTTTAATTCAAAACAGTTCAGCCAGCCCTCAGTCATCTTTGATAAAACAACATCACAAAGACATGGCAGTAGTTGTTTTTTTTTTAAACCTAGAAACAGACATTAGCCCTAATAACCACGTCAGTATATCATATCAGCCACACACACACACACACACTCTCATAAAATACACACACAGGGAAGCTCTGGTTTCCAAAGTAGAAGCATCTGCTACAGTACACGAAGGAGATGTATTTTTTTTAACATACTAACATTTTACTTCTGGAATGAACACCCACCTCCCTCATCACTTCCCTACTGTGCAATGAACCTTGACTGTGAAGAGTCGCAGGGGTTTTATGAAGCATTTCTCCACCGAGCAGTCTTATTAACAACAAAGGCAAGATAATCGTCAATGCCACACTGCAAAACAATAAATAAATTAACTAACTCATTATATAAATGCATAATGTTTGTTAAATAAATAAAGGCTGCTCAGGAAGAAAAGAAACAGGCAGTGCTAAAAAAAGACAGTGGAGACGCTCCTGTGGACACTATTGTTAATCCGTTTTTTTTGGTTGACTTCTGACCTAATAGTAATTCAATTTAACCTTAGGGCTGCAGCTAAAGCTTACTTTCATTATTAATTAATATGATGCTTTTGTATTAATCAATTGAGTGTATATTCTGTGAAATGAACTTGTAAGGTCTCCAGTTTGTTGGCTGTGCCCTCAATGTAACATACTTAATGTCATCTTACAAATACTCACAGGAAACCAGACAGATACAAAACCTTTTGTCAGGAGCGTCATCACCACAGAGAAAAGAAGAAACTGCTTATAAAACAGTTTTAGGGACAGCCAGAGGAAGTTTGGGATTTTAGCAGAGCATAGACAAGCACTGGCATATCGCCACAGTAGTACAAACGTAGGGGCAAATACTACATCCCCATTTTTGCCTCCTCATGGTGGCTAAATGTGCATTTTGCATAAATTTAAAATAATCTAAAAGGTTGAGGTGTTCTTAATTTAGAGTATCGTACCTTACACGTTCTGCATTGACATTCAGGTTTACAGTAATCCACACAAACGGTGGCTTAAATCAAGCACATCTCAACTCTGTCACAAAGCTGAGACTAAACAGTTTAAAGCCACATCTGAGACAGAGGTGGCCCCATCGGCATGGGACAAAAACAGTGTTGTTGAAACCAAACTTATATGATTTATGATTTTTTAAGTGACAAACTGCATCCTTACATTGGAGGACTTCTTACAATCTGTGCCTACGAGGATCGGAGTGTGGTGGAGAGGGGGGTGGAGGCAGGGTGACAGTGGTTGGCGGCTCCGCTGGGTCATCCATAGGCAGGACCAGACGGGTGCCCCTGATTGCCACTTCGTGGTCCCCCAGGCCGAGCTCGTGATCCAGACCTTCATCAGACGGGCCGCCCCCGGTGCTGTTGGTGGAGGAACGTTTGCGGTTGATGATGTGCGATCCAGACGCATCCGTGTTGACGGTGACGTCGGCGTACATGGAGCTCACGTTGGCGTCGTTCAGGATGAAGTCAGAGTCATCGTCATGGAGCGGACCCTCATTCTGGTGGGCAGAGAGGGGAAAGGCGGAGGTGGGGGACGCAAGGGCATGAAGAGTTGAAGACAAAGAGGAAGACAGGAACAGAAAAGAAGAACTGCAAAGAAACTGCTGCTTTAAATAAAAGTGAAATGCAAATAGAAACACACGTTTAAGACCTTTGACTCTTAAATTAGTGTTTCAGTACACGTGTTACAGTATACATTTAGTTTCAGTAAATTTTTTTAAGTGGTAAAATTGGTGTATTTTTAGATAATGACACTATAAGTTCTACATCCAAACCTCATAAGCCTGTGGGCTAGTGAGGCATCGTGCCAGAGGTCCACAACAAGAAGGCAGTGTAGCAGTGAGAGGAGGGCCACTGTGGGTCAGGAGGGGTTTCAGGTAGCTGGGAAACAAGCTTCTGTCAAGGACTAAATTTAAACACAATTAGTATTGATAAAATACCTCATAAGGCAGCAAACTATTTCAGCTGTAATAATTCTGAATTCTTAAGATTTTCATAAGAAGCTCGAAAACACTGCTAACATTACTATGAGAGCTTTGAAATGAAAAAGCACCTTTGTGAAATATAAAACAGACATAGGTAACAAGTATATTTTTGAACTTTGTAAAGAGCTCCCTCTGGTGTTCGAAGCTGAACTTAGCATCCACAGTTCTGAAGACGTAATTTCAAACACATGCTCCACTGCTAGTAGGATACTTGTGGTCGAAGTTGTACCAGATCCTAAAAGGCCAGGCGCTCTCGTGTTTGGTGTTCCTCCACTGTGTCCCACCCAACACAGCTGAACTCTGTTAACCAAACAATGTGTCATTAATTAATGTTTTATTTCCTTATTATTTTATTTTTCTGAAGCTTTAAACTCTTCTTGGATGATTACTTACAGAGTTATCTTGATCAGAGTCCACACCCACCCTGAAACAGAAAGAGCAGCAATGGTGACTTTAACAGAAAAACACATTCACTGCATGGGCTGAAATATGCACAGACACAGAGATAAGACGCATACAAACGGATGCACAGACTTACGGTATACTCATGAAGGACAGCATGGGTGTGGTGCCCCCACCACAGATCCAGACAGTGAAGAAGACAATTAGGAGGGTGGTTGAGAACATCATCTGACGGGCGTAAGTCTCTGTATCTCGAATAGAAAGAGCAAAGGCCATCGCCCCACGCAGTCCTGGAAAAGATGGATGATAGAACGGTGGGGCAGGGGGCTACAGTGAGGCACTTTTCAATGTTTAATTTACAGTGGTTTCAGAAAACATTCAAATCTCTTCACTTTTTGCACATGTTGTTTTGTATTTAAATGGAAAAGTGCAATTTTGTCCCTCAAGCTAAACAATGTAAGGTTTTTAATAATTATTGTGTATTTATTTATTTATATTTTTTAAATCATACATTTAAATATTATTCGGACTGTTAATGTAGTAAAATCTCCCCGCAAGGTGTGGGAGGGGATTTTTTTTTATTAATCAGAGACATGTAGGGGATTTCTACAATTAGCCTGTTTGTACAGCAAATGTCTCCCAGCTGTAATACCAGCTTTTAGTCATAACAATGCTGTATCTGAGTAGGAGGGTTGCTCCTATAGAGGAGACTGTTATTTACATTTATTTATTCACAAAATGATTAATGCTACTATTTTTAAACTTACATTGACACTTGGGAAACAGCTCCCAAGAAAGTAGCATTTTAGCAGCATTAGAAACTTTAAGAATTTCTCATCTTTACTTTGTACAAACTTAAGGCCCCAGCAAATTAATATACCTGCAAACATCATGACGTGCTGGAGGTTTGCTCCAATCTTGTTCTTGCGGCCCAGGTTCAGTAGAAAAGATAATGGGTAGATATTTGCTGCTCTGCCCACAAACACTGCAATCTACAACACCCAGCAAGTCAAAGAGAAATAAAAACAGTGCAGGCGGGAAACTGATCGTGGGTAGGACAATTGAAAATTGAAACTTGTTCTATTATTCTGGTGCTCTCCAACGCACCAAAGAAGAGTTTGATTCTCTTCTGCAAGAGAACATGTTATGGTAAGATACTGTAGAAATGAAACTTTCTGTGAGTAAAAAGAACAGCAACATTAACTAGCTTTAAGGAGCAACCAGAGCCACTCATCTCTGAAAGCCTTCATTAATTTGTGTGGTGCAGGACAGATTAAAGGATACAAAGGCTCCAATGATGAATAAAGGGTTGAAAACATGTGACTGGAAGGAGAAGAGAGTGAGGCCCATGTACGAGAAGATGAAGTTCTCTGCCAGGAAGTGCAGTAGCTCAAACAACTGATGAGAAAAACACAGACGATACATACTATAAATAACAGGACAGAAACTGGAACTGAAAACACAACTCAAACTACATTAATGTCACTTTGAATGTGAAATATCCTGTGGAAGTTTCTTGTGAACTAAAAACTAATATATATAGAGCAGGTACAACCTCCCTATGCCCAAAGTGTTATTCTCACTTATTGACATGTTGGAATTATCAGAAATACAGACACATCTATTACACAGACAAGCTCTTTGTTCCACAGCAGGATGTGTAAATAACCTATAATACGAGTATTAGTAGTGGTATAATATTGTTCTATGCACAATGTATAAATGTATTTACATATTATAGAGAAATGATTAAAGCTGCTGAAAGGCTGTAGGCACAAAGCGGTCACTGAGATTGCATTTCACCTGTTTGGTCCTGTCCTGAGATTCAGGGGAGAGATTGTTGTAGGTGTAGTGAGCCTGAGTGATCCCACAGAACAGCACAGCCACAACACCTACAAAAAAAAACAGTAAGGTGAAAATGTGCAGTTAGTTGTAGAGGTGAACAAAGCCTGTGTGTCGGGCTGATGTCACAGTTCTGAGAATAACAACGCAGACTGATAATGATGACTCATGTACTCAGATGTGAATGATTCATTCAATAACATCCTTTTTAGGCTGAACTTTCTTAAGAAGAAACTCTTATACATCTTATCTTATATAATCGTAATTAAGCAAAACTGAACAGAAATACAATGAACACAACGTCAGCAGAGGAAGTCTGAATTTTTGTCAAACACTTAAACTAAATCAGATGCCAGTAACTACATTGTTTAAATTGCACGTATGAGTATCGGGTGCAGGTGTACCTGTGAACCCGCAGGCCTCAGCCAGCAGGAACGTGCTCCATGACATGAGGAAAAACAAAGCTGTCTCCAGCAAAGGAAAGTCCCTCAGCTTGGTGAACTTGGTCACGTGACCAAAATTAAAGGTCAAGGAGCAAAACATAAACTGACACATCCACACCTGCAGCCACCTGCAGCCCCAACAAGTGACATGTATAAATGAATGATGTATCAAATACATCGTGAGATAATGCTTTTATTTTTGCTATCTTACTTTTGCTGATGAAACACCTGGAGTTTTAAACCCTGTGGTAGTGTTCTGTTTCTGTTTCTGCCCAACTGTGAAATGCACATTTTGTAACAGTAGGAAACAGGTGAAAAGATATGAAAGCAGTCATGACTCCAGTGGCCACTCCAAGAGCCAAGGATCCACTGAAGACACCCAGGAAGATGCCGAATGATTTCAACATGGCCATGGCCTCAAAGCTGTGGCTGTTGTCTCCTGCAGGCTGGTACGCCACAATGGAACTGAAATAAAGACATTTACATGAAACAAGGAAACGAGACAAGGAAAATCCAGGTAGGGGAACTAGTAATGGTTCACATAATGACGTACAAACAGAGAGGTTTTTTAAGATGTGTTCAGGCATCAAATTAAACCTGCAACAACCCAAATCCAGTTCAGATTTTAGAGGATTCGGATAACCGCTTTAGAAATTGTAACAAAGATGTAGCACGCATGAACTGGAGTTGGGTTTTACAGTCATAAAAAAGGAGAAACATAGGGTTTTACATGCTTAATTTCAATTGGATATTAGGTTGATATCCAGTAGGAGTACTAATAAGTACTGCAACACCTAATTCAGGCACTACAAAGTAACTCAAGACCAACAAAGCAAATCACCAGCACTAATATTCAGCAGTAATAAAACTTACACACCTACATTATCAAAACGTTAATTGGTAATTCCTCATTTTCAGAGTCAATAGAACACAGACAAAACTGAAAATGATGCAAGGAATGAATGGCTTTTAAAAGGGTGTCAGTGCAGTAGCTCAGCTTTGGGCAGAGCACTAATCATCCTAATCAGTGGTTCAAGGCTGAGACGATGAGGTTCTAACAATGCAATTCTGCCACCGCATCCACACAAAAAGCCCACCAACCCACCCATTAGAGGGAGTCAGTGTCTGGTTTTCTCCCTGCCATTCCTTTGTCCCCTCAGGCCAGACACCATCATTTCCTGGGGAGCGCACAGCTCCAGCCCCCTCCCTAACCTGTTTCTCCAACCGGAGGAGAACACTGCATACATACGTACGGGCAGGCGTTGAATGACACAGACGGATTAGGAAGGCAAGCAGTGAAATGACAGGGACTGATGTCAGTAACATTAGGACCATTCACGTGTAATATACAAAACAAACACACATCACGTTTCTGTGCACATTTCAGAGAGTTACTGGACACTGTAATAATTCCTCCTGTCTTGTCCATACTGACCATGAAAGTATCCCTTCCTAATGCATTTATAATTTAAATGGTCAGGCACAAGCTCCACAGTCCTCATTAGAGCCAGCATAAGGCTTCAACACTCAAGAGTCAGACGAAACGAGCAGGTATCTTCCAGAGTTACAGTCTTTTAATACAAAATACCAGCCCAATTCATTTATTAAACAGAACTGACATCCTCCATACATCCTTTTGGAGACAATGAATGTGGACATAAGGAATGATTACAGTAGCTAATAACTTAAAATGTACATCTTGATAGATTTGACAAGAATGTGAACCTTTTTTTTTTTTTTTTTAAGTAGAACTACTGTTGTTTTGGTGAAACACTGTTGCTGTGTGTGCATATTTAGTATGTAATGAATGCTTACGAAGAGAGGACGATGGCCACAGCATCATTGAGGACACTCTCCCCAAAGAGTAAAGCATACAGGTCCACATCTACCTTTAGCTCATTAAAGATAGCCAGCACTGTCACTGAGACACAGAGGAGAGAAAAACAGGAGCACGGACAGTCATAAGCAGGAAGATATAGTGCCAAGCTGCCTCCATGTTTACCAAGTATGGTTATGGATAGTATGCATTCTCAAGGGTAATGCAACATTATCTACCTGGGTCTGTTGCTGAAATAATGGCCCCAAAGAAGAGGCAGTCAGTGAAGTAAAAATCTCCACCGAGCTGGCCAACAAGTTTCATGAATGACACAAAGCCATACATGATTAACCTAGGAGTAAACACAGACATGTACAAGTCATAAGGGTCAAAACCGTGTGCAGTGTATGGGAGTTAATGTTAAAAATGAAACATCACTTTTGTTGTTATGTCAGAGATGACTAAATGACTTACCCAATTATAAAGCAAGATATAACTGTCCCCATGAAAGCATAGGCCAGAATGGAGCCAATGTTTCTGAAAAAATGTCTCTGACACAGACAAGGACACAGGTTTATTAAAATGTGTCTTGTCTAATACAGGTATTTAAAGTAAATAATGCATGAAACAAATATTTATGAAAAATCACATGAAAAATAATTGTGCTTTTATCACACTTCATAGCAAGTTCAACAAAATTAGATTAAGTCATTTGCATAAAATATATATTAATTTCTGAATCTATATTTGCATTAGGTAATTTTGAATTTCCATAAATCATAAATCCCTGTTATTCTCTTACCCTTTTCAAGCTATAACCAGCATGGAAGATGATGGGAGGAAGCAAGATGTTGAAAAACACTTCTGGGTCAAAGGTCACCTAAAGACAGTGGTAAAGACAGTTACACAAGTGGTAATTCTCCACCCTTCTAAATGGCATAGTTTATGTTTATATTTGTGTACACAGTAAACCACCAACATTTTTATAGACTAAGATCACGTGTAGACATGCTGGAAAGTGGGTGATCTTCCAACAAATGCTCGAGGGAACTTCGTAAGATCTAAAGTTCAGGAACTTTATCCAGCGTAAAAACTTCTCCAGCAATCACATTGTGATTTACATTTCCACAGCAGGACCAAAGCCTCAGGACAATTACGCAAATTCTGTCCACTGACTTATCAACAGACAACAGTCACCATTCATGCCATATGTACACGTATCTAATATCATCTTCTTCAGAAGGGTTTCTGCCACAACATGCAAAATAAAATTTGTAGTTGCAGGATTATAAATGTGCTTTAGCTTATTTAACCAGTGACATTCATCGCTGCAATTATATGCATGGCTGAAATTATATGCATGGCTGAAATTACCTGTACCTTCAGAAATTACTTCTAACAATACATGGAGTAATGCAGTAAGTCAGTAAAACTGTTTCCACTGAACTGAATTCAGACTCTTATTCTTCTAGTAGGAAAATCATTAGGGGAGTTTCTGTTCCCATGAGAAAGATCCTGGGAAGTTTGCTGACTTCTTATCTCATTCTATCCAGCCATATGACTAAAAATCATCTGCATTTCATTGCATTTTTCATTTCAACCTTTAGTTACTCTTAACCACCTGTGAATATATCCATAATGTATATTTTCCAGCCATTTAGTCCCTAACAGTTGATAATTTCATGTTCCATCTGTTTAACCCCTTGCCTTTCTCAGCATCTCATCGTCCTGCACTTGGTGACCTTTGCCCTGGCTGACTTCGCCCTTCAGAGTGTACTCGTAGAATCGTCCGCTGACGTTGACCAGCAGAGTAGCAGGGCTGGCGTTGACCGCACAGCTGAGCATCACGTCGCTCATGCTCTGGGGCACGTGGACGCCGAATCGCAGGATCACACCCACCAACAGACCTGCAGGCAGGGGGGGGGGAGAGAATAAAGGCAAAACAGTAAATATCGTGTGTGCAGTGAAATTAGGTGAGCTTCTATTTTAAACACCTGCCTTTAATTATTTTGGTTGTGCTACATACTTGAATTAGATTGGGGTCTTAGAAAAAACAAATATTAATTGGGCCAATTGAATGATTCTGAAATGGGTGGGCTTTTATATCATAAACAAAAAAGATTCATCAAAGCAGCACACTGCATACTGAAATGAATACGGGTATCTGGGTAGTTAGAGGGAATAATGATTAGCCTTTTTATATATTGTTTTCACACACACGCACACAGCAGAATAAATAACACACTTATTTATAATCAAGAGTAGAAATTGTACTGGATAAATAAGACTCCTTTAATAAAAACCTCCAACACCTGTAGGCTGATATATCTAATCTGATATGTCCACAGACTCCCTCATCTACACTGAAATCTTAGAATAAGCTGTCAGACTGGCTTTCTGGTTAATGAATCATAGCCAGCTAGCATTAAGCTAAGCTAACCTAACCGACTGTATTACAGTTATAACCACAGATCTCTTACCATAGATCATAGCGAGTCCTGTTTCGTGCAGGAACCTAAATCGCTGGTGTTTGAACAGCCATATGGTTAAAATGGTGAGTGTTAGCAGCATTATGAAAATGAGTAGATTGGCACTGTCCTGTCGGTGGCTTTCTTCAGCCATCATCTCAGTTGCTGCGTTGTCCATCGCGCTGCTCTCCCCTCGGCTCCCGGCGAGCAAAAATGTCAACAGAAGAGGCAAAGACAGGAGTGACTTCGACAGTTTCACACCAAAAAAGCTTTTCCGTGTGAAGCCCATTGTAGCTTTCTGTGAAACCGTCACATTTGTCGTTTAACTGTTGTCGGTTCTGTGATTAGAAACGACTGCTTCAGAGAATGGAGCAAATGACAGCTTCTTCTATCAAAACACTGGAACTTCCGGGGGGTTTCAAAATAAAAGTCCCCCTCATGACCAGCGACATTTTATGGTGTTGGAAGGTTTGTTGTTACGCAATACAAATGAAAAAAACAGAAATATATACCATAACATGAACACACACTCCAACTGATCACTACTGAAGTATAATAATAATAACTTAAATAAGGAAGAAAGACTTTCTATATGTTTAGAAAGGTTAAATTACGAGGGGAAAACAGTTTCACAGAACATTTAAGTTTTTAACCTGGATTTACAGGTGCTCAAAATCAGAGCAACTTTGTTATCCTCTGGAAGTTTGTTAAAGCTCGGTGATACACAAACAATAATGTCTCACATTTTTTTGAGGAGACATGAGAAAAAAACAGTACACTATTCTAACATGTACGGAGCCCCTTAGGGGTCATGTAGTAGAAATAGAAATTTAGGCGTAAAAGTGGTAGCTGAAAAAAAACCCAGACGAGGTGGTAGAAAAAAAATCAGACCAGGTGGTAGAAAAAAATGACAGTCACATTTGCCAGTGTTGTGCCAGAAAAGGTACCGCTGCCCGTGTGGGACTTTTTTTTCTACCACCTCGTCTGATTTTTTTTTCCTACCAACTGGTCTGATTATTTTTCTACCACCTCTCTGAAAACTTCTTTGTTTTTTTCTACTACATGACCCCTAGGGGTCTCCGTAAACATGCTGGAAAACAAACTTCCAAACTTTTGATGCAATATCATTTTTTGTTTGTAAATATTTTCATTTTCATTTTTTTCTCATCAGATGAAGATTTTAGCTGAAAGATTTAGACGACTGTATGTGGATACGTGGAGACAGTACAGTTCAGAAATAGGTAGAAATGCCTCCCCTTTTTCTATACACAAACGAGTAAAAACATAAAACCACAGTAATTCGCACACATATGCTCAAAACCCACTGCTCAGTTCACTGGAAATTAGCTCAGCTAAGATGTGCTGATTGTGGACTGTGGCGTCAGAGATCAAATGCCAAGTTAAAATGTCATTGATGTGGGAGTTGAGTCCTTATTCTTATGCAACATTTCAGCAAAGACCATTTTGCCAGTTAATGCAAAACTTTCATACATGCATCCATTTTGAGAGAAAAGCTATTAATGAGATACTTTATTAAATGTGCTCTGTTCTAATTTTCACTCATTTTAATTCATCAGATCATTCAAAATATACTAAAATAAGTTAACTAAACTAAACAGGAGGCCAAGATATAAGCACTTTTGTTCACTTAATGAACACTTAAAAAGATAAAAACAGTGAGCCTGTTTCCACAAATATTGCACTGATGAGATCTTCATATAATTGTAGTGCATGTAATACAGTTTACTAAAATACAAGTAGTCTGTCTTTAATCATACAATTATGACGATTTACCAATTTTAACTGTGCATCGTTACCACAGCACTTAAATAAAACGTCCTGCTGCAGAAGGTATAGGCTGTCAATCTTTATTTTTGAAACAGTTTCCTCTAGCAGGAAACAAAACTCACGCTTTGGAGCAGCAGACACACCAACATAGCAGATAGCACATGACCTTTCTGATATGCACAGTAAGTATACTTCTGTTAAAAGTGGATAAGGTGCTACTCAGCTATATGTCCAGATAACTGGTTTTATTTTTGACTATTTTTATTTCGTTCAGTTTGACAAAAAGCACATGTGCAGACAGTTAAAAGCTAAATCAAAAACAAGCGAGCAAACAACAGGTGCGCGTGCTGTATTGCACTCCACTCTTGACACTCTCACATATTTCATGCACCCTTATATTTTCTTTGTTCTTATTGAGTTGTATGTGTTTTATTTTATATTTGTGTTGGTGTGGTTATTTTCCTGGTGAGGAGCTCTAACAGGCAAAACAAATTCCCTCTGGGAGTAATACAGCTGAAGTTCTTGAATCTTGAATGTCCATCCAAGAAGAAGGATCCCTCCTTTGTTGCTCCCCCTGAGCAATTTTTCTTTTCTAGCTCAAGGGTCTTTATAAATAAAATTGGCCATTGGTCATTTATAATAGATCCACAGTACATTTCTTAGAATAAACTCTAAATTTGCATATACTGACAGCCTTTGTGGAAATGAAGTTTGTAACAGAAGACATGTCATCTTGATCTAGAGCCTAATCTTGACTTTCTGCTAACAGGAAACAAAACCCACAAAGTCAAGGAAGGAGCAACAAACGCATAAGTGAAATGAGCGACGCATCGATACTCAGATGTAGAGGAAGATCTGAGCCGATGCTGACGTCCTGTTTCTCTGTGCCACGATGGCAATGAGACTGCTTCTGCTTCTCTTTCTGACTCGACATGTGTTTGCCAAAGAACCACCTGGTAAGAACATTTGAAAACTAACTACATACATTTTAAAACATAAAAAACTTAAATTAATAATAATAAAAACAGATTTTAGCCTTTTTGGATGTGTGTGAGCAGCTAGTGATGTTTCTTAAGGGCTTATGGCTGATCTAATCAGCTCACTTTCTATTTAATGATTATCCTGAGAAACGTTTTATTAATTAATTCATAATATTAGTTACTACTTGATAATAAACAAAAATCTTTATTATGTACATTATTTGTGTGATTTTAACAATATTTTATTTTTTATTCTTTTCATAACATAAAACCCAGAATTGAGTACTACAGATAATAGCTCCCCTGAAATAACATTAGGCCATTATATAATAAATAATCAAACATTTGTATTATCTAAATAATGAAAATTGTTGTTTTACGATTGAGTCTTACTTCCTCGATCATGCATAAATTCCCCTAGACGTCACTGTGCTTCCATTTCCTCGTTGTGTGTATCTGCGTGTGTGAACTGCTATTAGTTTAGTGCCATTTCTATTGGTTTATACATGATACTTTTTTAATCATTTTATTGATCCCCATGAGGAAACTGTTGTTGGACAGCTGCACATGGATAATGGCTATACTACAGGTTTTCAGTGTACATGAGTTTAACCCTGATGAGCATTGGTTTATTTTCTGATGTTCTCAACCTTCTTGTGTCTCTGACAGATGTGGAGTGTTTGGTGCATCCAGAATACATTAACTGTTCCTGGAATAAAAAGGGGACTCCAGAGGTCAACTACACTTTCTACAGCAGGTTTGTAATTATTAGCAGCGGCCTTAACAAAAATGCCTCCATAAAACAAATCTTTATATTTATTTTTAATTTTTCAACAATAAGTGAAAGATTAAATTGAATGAAAGTAAATTCCACAAATGTAACTTAATTATTCAACTTCTTCTGATCCGAATCACTGCTAAATGTAAGAGAGCTGCGTTCACTGCAATGGACTTTTTTTTTCTCTGGACCAATAAACAAATAAAGAATATAAACGTTCATCATTTGAACAGTGTCAGGTAACCGATTGGTCCCTAACCAACCTATTACAATAAAGTGATCACCAGTCGTCACCCAGACTTAAGAGAGTTTCAGGAATCATGATACGGCCATGACTCACCATTTGGACAATAGGAAGAGGAAGGACCTTTTCACATTTTACATACTAGTTTATGTCCACAGTAGCTTTATAATTTACACTGCCTATAATCATTACCCTATGAAGTGATAATATCTTTTCCAGTGTTTTATGTCCATCCTAGTGAACATCCAAAAGGAGCCTCATTGTTTATGATCTTTATGTTGTAGTTGGGACATCTCTCAGCACTATTCATATCTTAAATGTGATTTGACAATATGCTTACTGTCATTAATGTGCAATAATATTAATAATATTGTTATTAATTAACTTTTAGAGAATACAGTCATATAGTTCTTTAAACGTCTGGTAAATGGTGAACTGTCTTGACATTCCGGATTCAGATGAGTCCTGTCAAAAGTATTGGAATAGCCAAGGCCAATTAGTTTGTTTGCTGTACACTGAAGACATTTCGTTTTGAAATGTAAAGATGAATATGAAAAAAATGTTTCAGCTATTATTCTTAGTATTGACATCTACCGTAGATATATTAAACAGCAGAGAATTATATCAGATCACCCACATTTTAAGAGAGAAAAAGTGGAACATATGACTTGGTGTTAGCCTTATATTTAACCCAAAGTTAAAACCACATATCAAGTTGAGGTTTAACAAATTAAGTTTAATCTTAAATCAAAATGTGTTGCACAGCAAAACATCTGAATTGGCCCAGCTGTTTCAGTACAACACTCTTATATGTTTTGAGACTTGTATGAGTTTTGTGAAAGTCTTTACTTTCAATAGTTCCTGTTCATCACTCTGTTCTCATTATCTTTAAGATGAATTCACATACCTGAGTGTTGCAAGAAGAAGACTTTTTTACATTTTGCATTTGTTCAGTCGTGATATCCATTGTAATGGACATTTCAAAAAACCTAAAAACAAACACATTAATTCCTACACTGGAGAAGTGCAAGAGTATTAAAGTTTGCTCAGTAAAAATAAATAAGGTCTGAAGGGGTTAAGGTGGCTCAATGAAGATCCTAGATTATCGTGGTAAAGGAATGCAGGTGATTATAAACATATTTTAATACTCTCAGTGGGATACTTACTGATAAGTCTCCTTCTTTCACTACCTTGATCGAGCCTACCTCACCAAACCAAAGGTAGAATGTCTTTTCTGCTGCAATCAAGGGTCCTGATATCCAAGTGGAGCAAATTAAAGAAAACAAGAATTAACACATTGTATTTGTATGTGTCCTCCAATCAGTGAAGTTGTAGTTTACATGCATGTTTGTTGTTGTGTCAAATCTAACTAAGTTCTGGGCCAAGTTCAGTCTAAGTTTTCAGCAGAGTTGGTTCAGGAGTTCTTCAGTTCTTCTTCAAAAATGAACAGGCAGAGAGGCAAA
>JAUYWH010000006.1:15816095-15928508 GCA_034779795.1 Ctenopoma multispine | reverse complement strand
TGTGCTGTGGATGGGGTAACATAGAGTAATATTACATAACAAAGTAATGTAGTATAGAATGGTAATAGAGTACTATGGCCTTCAAGAGCATTTAAAATACAACACTGTTCAGACTCCGATTCTGTTTATGTATATGAATCCAAATGCATGTTTGTGCCAGATGTAATGAAATTCCTTCCATGTATTTCTGAGATATAAAGAAGTTGACTGCTATTCACAGTTGATGTGGCTACATATTTAGCTTTGTTTGTAAATAATTAAACAGATTTCTGCACAGGTTCTACAATGACGATTTCAGAAGCTGCACCACCTATGTGTCAGAGAACAATGTGAAAATTGGATGTATCCAGCCCTATAAAAATCTAATACAGAGAAGGTTTGACACATTTCACACCAAACTGGTAGACACCGACAACAAGACTTTTGAAAGTGAACATAAACTAAAAGAAAGAGGTATGCTTATTTGTTGGAGTGCAATATAACGTTGTTTAAAATCAAGGACAAACAGTTTTTATTTGATGGGATTTTTTACACGTCTACATACATACATCCCTCAGATTAGAGATTATCATATAATCTCACTTTACACTGTATTCTGTCTGAATGGTCTGTGTCTCCAGTCTTGCTGAATCCACCAGTCAACCTGACTGTCCAGAATGGATCAGATTCTAACCTGTGGTTTTACTGGAACCAGACGGGTGAAGGATGTGTGGAAAGTGAGGTTCGCTTCAAGACCAACAACAACAAGTGGGAGGTAGTGAACAAAAAAATACATTTAGTCTTTTATTTTTGTTGGGGGCTTTGTGGTTTTTTTTTTCATAATCTCTTTTATTGTTTTCGCTTCCAAGTCTGTTGTGTTTTTACCTCCATGTTTTTTTTCACAGACTTCTAAACTCGCAATAGGAAGGCAGAATTTTGTCATCAACTTGCCATCCATCAATTCCCGGTATGAGGTGCAGGTGCGGAGCAAATTGGGGAACAACTGTGGAGAGTCTAGATTCTGGAGTAACTGGAGTGAACCTGTTGTCTGGGGATCTAACAACAGCACAGGTAAACATACTCAATGATTGTAAAGTAATTACTGCTTTCTAATGGCAACTAGAAGAAACTGCAATAAGTATGCAGTAAAGAAATTGCCAGCCCAGAATTAGTTATCCAAAAACATTGTCTCATCCCTAAACATTTCTGTACAAAATAAAAAAGTGCATTTTCTAATGTGAAATAGACATATGAAGAATTACTACCTTATGATGATTTCTAACATGTGAAATTGACATTTTGGTAATAATGTGTAGTGTTGGTAGATGTATGCACTCTTCTAAACTGAAAAAAATAAAGATTTGAAATGAGTTTTCAAAGTCAAAGGCTTTAAAAAGAGCAGATAATTAAGCAGGTAGCAATATTCATCCATAAAAACTCAGCCTCTAATCGACCTCTCTCTCTGCTGATTACAGACACCACTCAAGTAGAGCCAATGTCTGTGTGGACTCCAGTGCTGTATGTGGCAGGTGTTATCACCCTCATCATATTGGTCATGATGTTGCTGCACTATGAAAGGTGGGTTTGCTCATGTGTCATCTATAAATGTTGGTAGTTACAGTTTTTTGGGGGCAACAGTGGCTGAGTTGGTATAGGGTAGTCATCTATGAACACCATGAAACAGGGTTGGTAGTTCGAATCCTGGTTCCCCCTGATTCCTCGTCACATGTCAGACCGTGGCGCCTAAAGGGGGCTGCCTGTCCACAAGAATTTACCTAAAGAGATTAATAAAGTATCAAGCATAACTACTAGTATTTGAAAGTGTAGCCACACAAGATCAGTAATATGTATGTATTTTTCATTAATTTTTAAGTTATTAGTAGTTGTTTTATGCAGTAAAATGTTAACTGCATAAAACAGCAGCACGTGTAATTGGTAACACACAACATTCAATCATTTTACACGTTAAAGGCATTATTTGCCTATATTAATATTTTTACAAAAATGTAGAACCTAATTACAATTATAATTAGGCTTTATGACAAAGGTGAGATAAATTAAAGGAAAAAAACAAAAGCCACAACTTCCATAGTTGGAATGTCAATCAGCAGTAATGAGGAAGTAATGAGGAAGAGTAACAGGGAACAAAAGTAATGTAGATGAGCTTTTGTTGACATGATTATGTAAGAGTAAGAATGTGCCTACCTCCCATACAGGCTCAGAATCATCCTCATCCCTGTGGTTCCCAAGCCCTCGCTGAGCCCTCATGACATGGAGGTTAGTAGCATCCAACCGCTCTGTGTCTCCTCCCTGAAATTTACAGCCACATGGAAGATTTGTGTTTAAACCAAATATTTTTTGGTTTTATTGGCAGCTAATAAAATAGATTGTGGTTCATCTTGTGGGACATCATCAATGTCTGTAACACACTTCATAACCCATCAAATATGTCTTGAGATCTCTCAGTCAAAACCACGAATATGAAACTCAGGAAAAGTCAGGCTATCACCAAAGTTACTGGGATTTGTCCTCTGGGTTTGTGACACCACAAAATTCAGGTTGGACCAAATAAGTGGACAAACAGGCCAGCAGTGCTATTGTAGAGCTCTGGAAGTGTATCCCCCAGTATAAATATTCTCATTCTGTGCTACAGTGAGTGACATATTTTTTCTTCCTTACAGAATTGGTTTCAAACCTCCAAAGGCCTGAATTTTGAGAATTTCAAGACTAACTACAGTGAGCGTGCGTGTACCGTCCGCGAATACTGCCAGGTCTCCCAGTCCGACAGCGAGAGCTCTGGTGGCTCCACCTGCTCTGTGATCACCAACCAAACCGACTGCTCTGTCTCCATCCCGGTGAACGAATCAGAAGACCTTTCTACCCCCTGCTCCTCTTCCACCTCTACAGCTACTGTGTCATCTGAGCAGGAGCAGCACATATCTGTTTAGGAGGTGTCTCAGGATTGGGTTTGCCAAAGGTTTATTTACTGATAGACACACATCCTGTATGAAATGCATTTATGCTTTCCCTCTATCCTGGTTCCTCTTAGGAGAGCAAAGCAGATATCTGTCCAAGTATCTTAAAAAGCAATCAATTAAATTAAAGCTATTCCAGTTAAAGGATAACAAATCCCAGATGCAGCAATTGTGTTTTTTTATATAAACCTGGGTTTATTATGAGAGATAAACATTTTCACATACCTGAGCTTCATAATTGTGTTACTTTATAATGAAATATATTTAGTATTCAATTCAGCTGCTTGGAGCTCTACTATTATTCTGACTTCCTTGCTGCTGTTATTTACTTATGAAAAACATATATATACAGTATATTATTCCATCATACATTAAGGTTAACATCATGGGCTTGGCCTTAAGTTTGCATAAAAAAATGTCCGAAGTGCTTTTTAAAAAGGTGTTATTATTCTAACACTCAGCTTTTCTATGTTCATCACTTTAACAGAGCAACTACACGCTCTATATGAAAGGCCACACTAAAATTACTTACTGATAATCTACATCAGCAAAGCAGGACATCATTCTTTACAATGCTTACAGTATAAAATAATAAAATCACATCTTAATGTTTGTTCAGTCAGGTAATTACTTTTTATCTGTAGTTTTATTTTACCCTCTAAACTGAGTTTGGCAGAATGGGATTGAAAATTTTATATATTCAAACCAGATGTACAAATCACAAAATAATCATTCAGTCTGGATGGTCTATCCTGCAATGTATCACCTTTACAGACTGCAGCTGTGCCCAATTCAGTTCCAGATTTTAAATATTTTTGATCTCATACCACATGGCATTGATTCTCTCCTGACTAACAAAAACATATCAGCAGTTAATTTCGAGTTATATGTGGGAGATACATTTGAAGAAGGTGTATTGCTCAAGTTGCATGTTTTGTCTTGTTTACATTCGGATTGAATGATACGTACGGAAGAGGATAAGTTCAGTATTCTGACTTCTTTCTTTATCTCAGAATTCTGACAGAATTCTGATTTTTTTTTTCCCAAATTCTGAGATTTTTTTTTCAGAATTCTGAAAAGATTTCTCAGAATTCTGAGATAAAGTCTGAGAAAAAAGTCAGAACTCAAACAATATTTTCATGGTGGCCCTAATCCTCTACCGTAGTAGGGTGACAAAATATCATATTTTAATTTTTTGTTTCTGTTGATAAAATGTGATTATGCAACATTATTCTGCTTTCATTTTCAGCGGGCTCATAACTTTAAAAATGTTGTATTATGTAATTTACTGATAAAAGTATTCACAAAATGCAATAATACTATAAAACATCCTACTATACTAGTACTAGATTTATATCTTTGTGACTGCAAAATTTAGTAAATAATTTTAACTGGTGTTTATCTTTCTCCAGTACATTTGTTTAATCTTTTAGCTAGCTTGTGGAAAGCATCAAGATAAAAAAAATATTTTACCAGCTTTGTAACATTTATAACTGCATGGTTTAGTATGAAATGAGAAACCTAAATATTTTTTACGTAAGAAATTTTAATTTTTATTACTGAAGAATAATCATATTGATAGGATAGATACTAGCCAAAGCGATTTTTAATAACTGAGTAACACATAAACTGTGTTAGGTTTTTCACTTTATCTGTGCGTATATAAATACATTTTATACTACTTCCACTATGAGAAATGGTGCCTCATTAAAAAAGGACACCACATTTCAAAGTATTTTATATATATCTTATGAATGTTAATTATTTTAATTTCTGTTAATGTACTTTTTTTATTTGTTTTTGTAACCTTGTCCAACCTTGTACTTTTTTGAGTGTGTGTCTTACAGTCAGTAGAACATCATAATCAAAGCTGAGTCAGCTCTGTAGTCCTCTGTAGTTTCTCTGTGCGCTTTTAAAAAAAAATAAATGTTATTGTTTATGTCTGTGTCAGTAGGTCTTCCCCATTAATTGTACAATTGCAACGATGGATTATAGAGAAGCATAATTCAGTGTGGCCGTCCAGTTATCTCCTTGTCCGTTAGAGGGAGTGCGGAGTGTCCCGCACAGTACGGAACTGAGTCAACGCATTTTTCAGATTCAAGAAGGGTAGGGCGCAGGGCGGCTGGCCCCCGCAAGAAAACAGAGATAGCTACAAGTCAACTACTTCCCTAGCTGAACCGATCAGCTATCGCAATCAATTGATGTCTTCAGAGGAGATTTAAGATTTTACTCTGCATTTAGCCGTTTGACTTTTGTTTGCCGTCGGTCGTCCAAAAATCAGAGCCCGACAAAATGACAGAGCCTGCGGTGGCCGATACTCGCCGGTTGAATTCCAAGCCCCAGGACCTGACGGATGCTTACGGTCCCCCCAGCAATTTTCTGGAAATAGACGTTTATGATCCACAAATCGTCGGTGTTGGCCGGAATCGTTATACAACTTACGAAGTTCGCATGCGGGTAAGTGATTGAACTGCAAATCCAAACACCTTCCTGTATCATTAGCTTTTATACGCTGAGCTAACTGGTAATTACTGTTACACTGTTGTTGCTAGCGTTAGCATGTTTAGCCGATGTGCTCACGTCAACGCACGGACCGGGCCGTGACGTCGGCGTTAGGCGTCGGGAGCGGCCCAATATGGCGCCCAAGTAAAACTCGAGGGCCGGGGATTGTCAGTGGCCTACCTTGTGCATTAGCTAGATGTTGCTTAGAGTAAGCAGGGCTGATATGTAGAAGTTTCGTGAACATGTCGACGTCTTCCAACATACACGATGAAAAAAAACACAATTTTACGCTTTAGCACTGGAGCAAATTTAACGTTCATTAAACGCATTTTAATCTAACTGGCACGGTGTTGGGTTAACCGTTAGTTAGTGTCACATCCATTGAAACGGAAATTTGCACCTAGTAAGAAAATAAAGACGAGCCAGAGTTACACTATCAACAAAACTGAAGACTAACATTGTTTACTTAGATAATTAACGCTAGCGTTATGATAACGTTAACATAAAACAGTTAATGCTGTTCGGTAATTGAATGTAAAGACTAGCGGTTGGCTAACGTTAACGTTTACATCCTAACGTTAAATAAAACGCGACGTCAGTAAACAGCTACATGGCTAACACCAAATGATCAATGTTAGTACTATTTCTGGTTTTGTTGAAATAGAATATGTATTAATTAGAGTACAGTTTGTCATTAACATTAAGTTTAGTTTCTATCTAACGTTATTGTTGAATAATACGGCTAATAATAATAGTGAGTGGTTACAGTTGTAGTAAAACTATAAAACCTCTCGTCTAGCAGAAAAGGGTTAGGGTTAAACTTTAAATTATGTGAAATTGGAAAAATCACTGACTCAGCTAACCTTTGAGAAGTTTTCAGGAAGCTGATGCTTACGTTGTAATTTCGCAATTGCAGACTTGTACGGAGTACTGACCCTCAGTCATTCTGTGGTGTGTGCAGCAGCCTACATGGGGCCTTCGCTCCTAACAATATATCCTAACCTAGCTAAAGAAGCTCATGTTTTTGCCACTTGAATTAGTTTTCTTTATCACAACAACATAGACTCGTAGATGTATTTACTGTGTGTGACACCTTTTTTGCCAGTGGTTCATAGTTATAGACAAAACCAAACAAAGTCAGAACAGTGTAATTAATAGAAGCCAAACTTCACTGGAAAAGCTTTGTGTTTTATTGCATCCCACTCACTTTCTGCAGAGCATCTACAGCAGTGAATCATGGGAAAGTTAAGCAAAGGGATCACCCGTTTTATAGCCAAAACATTCAGAGATTAGATCAAGGTGTTACTCCCTTTAAAAGCACACTAGTAGTCTAATTTTTGAGTTGACATTTGTCAGCATTCAGTTAAGTAACAGTTTTTGCAGTATGAGTTATGTATTCCAGATAAATGTATGAATCAACAGCGCTTAAGCCTGCACAGTCAGCTGTAATTTAATTTACCCCCCCCCCCCCCTTTTTTTAGAAATCATAAATAACTGTGACCATACATAACGTACTGTAATAATTAATAAACGACAGAGATGATAAATGGAAATGTGCTGCTTCAGTGTGATGATGCTTTTTACATAATAGTGAAATTAAATATGTTGAGAGTTAGTAATATTGGTTGAAGATGTAGAAAACATATTAGGTTCTTGACATTTGTTTAGGTTGTTTTCCACTATTTACTGACTTCATTTAAACTGAAACCTTAAATTGGTTGTACCTAACTGATGAAGAAAATAAACTAGGGTGTTTGCCTAATTGTTGACACTAATGGCAACAATAAGATTGTTGTTACGTCCTCTTAACACCATGATGGTTGCCAATTGTTCAACATGCTCCCTTCTCACTTTCCAAAAGTTACCATGTATGAATAATTTAAATGTTGTGTGAATCAAGGGTTGTTTTGTTTTATGTATTTTTTTTCTTCTCCATGTCTATAGACAAACCTCCCCATTTTCAAACTGAAGGATTCCTGTGTGAGAAGAAGATACAGTGACTTTGAGTGGTTAAAGAATGAGCTGGAAAGAGACAGTAAGGTGAGTGAGCAATAACAACATGCTTCAGGCTAATAATTTAAACAGGCTGACAAGTACAAACTAATTATTATGATATGTTAGGTTGGGTTTCAAGTGGAAAAATAAAATCTTCACATAGTTTGTCACATATCATAAGGGCTACAGTTTAGTTTTTTATGTTAATATAATATATGGTGAAAATACATGTTCTTCTGCGATCATTAACTGTGCCAAAGAGCTGGAGCTCAAATTAGCTGTTTGCGCTGTTTATTTTACAGTGCGTTGAGGGTGAGCCTGTGGATTATTGTGCGCATTTCTTAATTTCTGTTATTTGTGTTGACTCCTGAAACGTTCAGATTGTAGTACCCCCTCTGCCAGGCAAAGCCCTCAAGAGACAGTTGCCATTCCGCGGAGACGAAGGCCTTTTTGAGGAGTCTTTTATTGAGGAGCGGCGATTGGGCCTGGAGCAGTTTATTAACAGGTTGGCCAGTTCAGCAACCTCAAATTAAAATACATGAACCAGACAAATATATTTGTCAAGTAAAATGTTTAATGTGGAAAGTGTGAGTTTAGAATTGCAATGCATTGCTGAAAGTGCTGCTACAAGAGAAGAACAGTTTGTATTCCTCTATCACTGAGCCCTGTGGGATGGGTAAAGCATATATCAAAGCTTATATTGTGCTTGTTTGTTTTCTATCCACATAATATATTCTGTTTTCTAGCAACCAAATATGTGTATATATTCAGTATGAGTCAGACATGGCCAGAAATGTCTAGCCCTACACAAGGCTTAACCTAATCTGTGTCTGGGAAAGCAGCACCATGCCAGCTAGCTAATCCACAATTGCATTTCACCTACCTCCATGAAAAGCATTTAAAATGAGCAGTGAGTGAATTGTGTCTGTATGTCTGTTTGTGTGCATGTTTCTGTAGAATTGCAGGTCACCCCTTGGCCCAGAATGAGCGCTGTCTTCACATGTTTCTGCAAGAGGAAAGCATTGACCGTAACTACATTCCTGGAAAAGTACGACACTAGGGCTTACTAAGGGAGATGGGAATGTGGGGGTTAAACTCTGGAGTGTAGAACGGACTGAATTGCCTTTCTCTTCTCTCACAGTTTCTCTTAATCTCATTCTCGCTCTCTTATTCTTTCACTCTGTGTATACTACTGTAAAGTTATTTTCACTTTATCTTGGAGTTGAAGAGAATGTTCTACTGTACATCAGGATGTCAAAAAACGTTTCAGACAACTCTGACTCCTCTCCCTCCTGCATTTGTTTTATAACTGTACAATAAGGAAAACAACCCTCAGTAGTTGTGACTTTCGTGAAGATATGGCCCTTAATCACAATTTTCAGGAATGAAACTAATGTTTGATACATTCAGCCATTCCCCAATGATATATATCATATATTCATGATTGTAATATAATGTGAATAAAGTAGAATAATGTCTAAATGTGTGTGTTGGCACTAATGTACATTATAGGGATGCATGTAGACTAAATCAGGGTTCTGATCCTGTTTTGTTCTCTGTTTTTATTGTTTTTTTAGGTATGAATGAAGTAAGTTTGCTTTATTTTTATCTTGTCTCTAAAAGCTTTCTGGAATTTAATTGTGGTTGCATGGGCACTATAGAGACCAAAGGCGATAGTTCACAACTACTAAAAATAACGGTTTCACATAACAATCTGCCTGACTGCAGTTTTTTTTGTACCTTGTAAAGATGCTACACATAGTCCTTGGTTGTTACACAAAACAACCAATTATTCACCAAAAATGTTTGAGTGATCATGGCGTGTTGCAAAAGGAAGAACATTCTGCAAGCCAGTTTCATGTTGCTGTTATTTAGGGTGTTGAGGAAAAAAATATTTAAAATCTCATTTGCAGCTTCTAATTGGTAATTAGTGTGGTGTGGTAAAACAGATGTTTCTCAGGAACTGGCTTGCAAAAGTTTTTCAGTCCACTAGTGTCAGGCCAGTGGAAAAACAGACCCTCACTAGTGTTTTCAGTTATGTGAACTATTGTTTAATAAGGAATCAGTTCTATACATCGCTCGTGACTCTTTTTGAAAAGATTTTTTTTCAAACTAATTTTGATACCTTGTCATTATCCACTGCACTAATCAGCTGCATGGCAAACTCGCTGCATGGCAAACTTGCACGCTTCGCTGACAAATGATTTTACAATGCCTCTGATCACCGTCATGCTGAGTCTGTTGATTCAGACCTTTAATTTCCTGAATTCAGAATTTTCAATCATAAGTCTGTATCAATTCTACCATGAAATCAATATTGATATAATCCGCTTTTCTGTGTTCAAGTTGCAACTCCCATTTGAATCTGCAAATTCAACAATACCTCTAGTTCATTAGCCTATGTTTATGTCTAATGAACTGATCAGTTGAATTGAATTTCCATACACACGGCAGCAGTAAACAAACATTGCATTCCGCTAACCACATATTGGTCACATGCAAGTCTTGAATCACTGGAATAGCATCACGGCATAGTACATATTGATTTTATAAAAAACACATGAAATTGACACCACATTAGTGACCCAAACATCTGAATTGCTTGATGCTTATAGGTGAAAAGGTGAAGTCTAATGCATGCATGCAGTCCTGTGTAATGTACCATGTTTAGCTTGTATTGAAATTGCCTACACAGTTCTTTAAATCTACCTGTCTGATTGTACCAAGAGTCCAGAAAGTGTGCAATAATAGAGGTAAAGATTGTTTTTAGAAAATAGTTGAGTGTGTATTGAGTAATGCTCACACTCCACTTCCTGATGCTTATGAAAAGCAGGAGTCAGCATTTTTAGTTTAACTTAGGGAATTGCTAACAGTTGAAAAGTATGTATGGTGCTTTGGAATGAGTATACAACTAAACTCCAAAAATACATATTTATTTTCTTTTGTGGAAAACAACAATGCAGTCATTTTAAGCTATTTCAGAGACTGTAAAGGAGCTACGTTCAGAATTTTTGACTTATATTGACCATGAGGCTGAAACAGCTGCATACTCTAATAAAAAACACCAATAAAATGAGGATTTCTACATGCATGTGGAAAGTCTTCTTTAACATAAAATATGGATTTATTTAAAACGGTTATCAGTCAGGGAAAAAAAGGAAAATGGAGGGTAATTGATGTGATGTTGTATTGGATCTGCATTTATTTCTCAGATTGTGATATTCTGAATTATAATATTGTGCCATTACAATAGTCAGTGCATCTGTAGATCTTTTTTTTGTTTGTTTTTCCAGGGGCATTGACCACATATTGTATATTATTTCTCATGTTTCCTGTTTGTCTTTCTTTTCCCCTCTCTTTTTCTTATTGCAAAGAGAACACAGTCTGCTGCGCCTGCGTCTTGTTATTTCTACATCATGTCATTAAAACGCTGGTGGAAATGTGAGAACAGTTTCAGAGGTGTAGGAAAACACAGCTACTGCTCCTGGACAAAACGAAGATATCAAATGTATAAATTGTTTGATGTTGTGTCTTCATCCAGTCATTCCACTTACTATGTGTACATTATTTTGATTCATTGAAGAACAAAACATGTTTCATATATCTTTTTGTCATTTTATCTTAGCTAACGTTTTTTTACAATGATCATATGTCCTGAATGTCTTTTTAATTAATTTGATCAAATTTAAAATGAGAGTAATTTCCTGATTTGATGAGAGTTTTTCTTTTGAAAGCCGAAGTGTGATTTTGCTGATAACTTCCCAAAGGCGTGCAAAATGTAGCATCATGAAAGAGGCGGTAACATGTCAATGCATTCAGTATATTTTCCCCTGAGTTTTATGCTCTGGATGTTTTACAATTAATCCTTTTAACTCTGCTGTCTTAGATACATCATCATGGCCACACTTTGTTGATCTGTTGTCAAACCAGCTATGGAGAATGTTAAGTTAGGTAAATAACCATATCTAAGCACTGTGACAAGAGGTTCATTATATGAACAATATTTCATTGTTTAAAGACATAATTAGCATCTGGTTTACTGATCTGAAATAAGGATTAGTCTGTGCTTATTTTCAGCTGTCTCCTTTATTGTGAAGTATATTAACACATTATCATGGCATTTCCACTATGAGTGATGATGAACTCTCTTGTTAATTCTGTCCACCGATTAAATTTCCTGCTGCCTGCTGTGTCATGTCTCTTGCATGTCTCTTTTCAGGTTACAGAGGAGAAGTAGAAGCAAAATATCACTAAAACTCAACTTACAGTGTGTGATTAGTGCGTCACACTGAGAAGTACTGATGCGGATCAGAGAGAGTCATGGGAGCCGGATGAATGGCTGCAAATTGGCAGATGACCTAATTTAACAATGAAATATAAAAAGCACATGAAGAGGAAAGTGAATGTTACCACTTGTGTATAAAGACTGAACTACTCAGTACGCTGTGGTTGTGTATAACCATCAAAGCTTATTTTTTTTACGTATGGCCCAGTCAGAAAGGGACTGTGTGAAAATAAGTTGTGCAATGAGAGGGGTTAAACATTATTTTGAAAAAAATAAGCTCATTCTCAGCATTATGAATGGTTTATTGTACTTTGAACCCTTCATTCGATTTAGAGAAATGCTACAACACACCACAATATTTACAACTAAACAATGGCTGTCGTAACGTGTGCCACCACCAGTGCACATATTAAAGCTATACTTTTTTTGAATATTTTTTAGCAATAAAATGCTTCTCTTATTGTTAAGAGGCAGAGTCAAAGCATCAAAAGAGAATATGCAGACATAATCTCTTTTACAAGTTTTTGAGTGAGCCTTGGTCATTTAACCAGTCAGAGAGCTTCAGTTATTTCTGTTTGATGAGCTTATTTTGCAGCATTTTTATTTATTTTAATGTGATAACAATGAATACCTGAAGCACTGCAGAGCTTAGCAGACATGAGAGATGTCAACCTGGATAGACTTGATTGGATGCCTCATGCTACTGCTATGTACACGTATGCTTACTTATTATAGCTTAGTAATGAAGTAAGACAACTTTTGTCCTGTGTTTGGTAGAATACATACTGTAATGCAGTATGCATTTTTATGCATTTGTTATTTTTGCATCATTATATTGTACTTTTTACAACACTCCGATTACCTGACAGCTTTTATTTGCAAACTAAACATTATAGGACAAAGGCGGCCAACATTATAAAGTAGCTAAATGCACAATTTTGACTGTGTGATACTTAAGTCAAAGCTTAGAATACTTCTATCACTAGAACAATAATGCACGTGAAAGCTGTAACTGTTTGATTATCAGTGGTCACCAGAAAGTTAGTTGGCAGCTATATTGCTAAATCGTTTTTATTGTAAGCAAAAACTGGCAAAATATAGTAGCTTTTTAAATGTGAGGATTTGTCACATATAATTGGAAACTGAATACCCTTGGGTATTTTGGACTATATAATCTTCTGATTTGGAAAGTTACAAGATTTTATCACTACATTCTGTCACTTTATAGACACTTTATAAAGAACCTGATGTTCCATGATAACCATTTTTGCACATTCCATAGAAAACTGAAATATGTCAGCACTTAGTGTGAACAATGGGTGAGTGCTGGGTTGCTAAGTTATTATAAACAGCAGTGTGTTAATTAACTTTAAGTCTGTCAAATGTAAACACACTACAAAAAGTCTTAGTGTAGTGAATAAAAACACAGCTAATGAATCAGGAAGGAAGCATCAAGCGTTGCCATTTCACTGGCAACACTGGGTCTTTTTGTTTCACTAAACATTATTCATAAAGTCCCCTAATCTTTTTCTTGTTGTCATTCACCTTCAGGAAATGCAGGGATTAACAAGAGATTTCTGGCCACAGTTGGATTAAAGTTGTTCCAGAATAGCGATCTTGTGATGTAGACCTTGACCTGCCGCTGATTCAAATTAGACATGACTGTAATTGGACACAATCGTGGCTTCCATGTGAATTAAAATAAAAATGAATTAGAAGTATTTAGATTCATATGGTGCACAGCCTGTTTAACACTGAACTACACAAGGTTCACTGCAAGAAAAAATGGGATTGATCAGGTTGTGCTCTGACACTATATTCAAGAAACAAAAGTTAGAAGCCTTTAGAAGACAAGCTGAGGAAGGATCCCTTTTTTCCAAGACGATCTAACCATGAGATACATGCATAAGCATTAAAGAAAGAAATGAATTTCAACATTTTTATCCTGGAAGTAGAAAGAAAATATGTGCTGCTGTTGTATAAAATGTCTAATAATAATTGTGTTACTTTGCAAATAGAGCACAGATATCAGACAAAGTCCAGTGTAAAAAGAAATTAACTTAAAAAATATGCAGGAACTGAGAACATAGATTTTGACCTTCCTCATCAGTGAAAATTATGACCTACAAAACTACTGAGCTTTGATGTGCTGGCCTTGTCCTAAGTAATGAAAGTGGGTAGACAGGATGGGCACAGTGGGCCAAGGCAGAGATTAGCTGGTGTTTTGTTAGCAGTTCTAACACTGGAGCCCAGTGTGCAGCTATGACACTTGTTGTGTTTTCAGAGACACCCAGTTGGGTTAGCTTGATAAAGTGGAAGTAAATTGAAAGAGCAACCCAAAGCAGTGTGACTGGGCAAGGACAAAAGGTGAGTCGAGTGGCTGCTATAGTACCATTGGACAGAGAGAGATGTTAGAGGGAGAAAATGCAATTTGCAAATCCATTTTATTAAAAGATACTTCTCAGATTATTGTCCAAGGCATGAAAAGCAATGCATTAAGCCTTTCCCAGGAACAGAAGCTCTAAAAACAGAAATCCAAACCAAGACAAAAAGATGAAAACAACTGAACAGTAAAGAAAAACAGGATTTCAGTATCTTGGTGTGGACGTGACTGTGTGTGGCTTGCACACAGATTCACTCCCACACACATTACCCCAAGTCAGTATGGTCCTTTATTTCCCTGTCAGTACAAAACCTTTTAGGCCAATACTTTGCTACAGCAGCGCTGTGAACATGCTTTAAGTAAAATCAACCATTCACTTGCATGCCAGCATTACCAACATATACCCCACTATCAGTCGGGCTACATTCAGCAGACCTTTTTGCTGACACTATGAGATACTGTATTTATTTGCCTCTGATACTATCACTTGTTGCATCAGGTTTATTTTGCGCCCCGTCATTTTTATACAAAATATCACAGAATGTCCTTGGACACGGGCCATATTTTGGTGGAAATTTGGTGTACAGTGCAAATATGATGCACTTTCCGATATAATTTGTCATACTTTATATTTTTCATACATTTCAGATAGAAATACATAACTTGGTATTTTCTACAGCCATGGTCATTCCTAAGCTAAGATTTTATATAAGAAAACATATTAACAGTTTATAAAATATGATGCTTTGTCAAGATGATTGAACTACCAAACAGTCTGTACAAATAAAGCTGATTAGAGTTGATTGAAAATGGTTTTTATAACAGTTTAACTGGGCTACGGGTAACTGTCATGGCATTTCTTGCAATTTCCAAAACTTAAGAAACCAAGCAAATGATCAGTAAATTAAGAAACTTATCAGACGATTAGTGGATAATTTTTAATAATTGATACATTAGTGCACCAGTGTTTTTTCTTAAAATACTGCTATAACACCAAGAAGAGTTTTCTGATTATACCTATACACTACACAACACAGGACCTTTACATGTAAGTCACTTAAGTAAAAAAGTATTTCTTCCATAACGTCTTTGGATGAGATTTTTTGCAGTGGGAGGCAAACAATGAAATGTTGAAAATTACATAGTTTGACAACACCACTGACCCTCCAACATGTCCAGGTCACTGAGTGCATTTTCACATGAAAGAAAATGTTTTGTTTTTCCTCCTTCTTCTTTTAATCTGCGGACAAAGCAGCGGGCGGACATAATGTAGAGGCTACAGCATGGGGTAGGAGACTGGGCCTATACATAGCTTCCAGAGGGCGGAGGTCACTGACGCTGAGCTTCCATATACGGGCATTGCTACTACAGGAAAGCACGCGGACAAACAGAACGCACGTTCTCCCGCGTGCACGAGTCCACTACTTTCCACAATGTCTTTTTTTTAACGGTAAACTTTGTCTCGTATACAAACGTCTTCATGGTTTTGAGTCTCTTATGAATTGATTATGGCGCTACCGGAGACCCAGTGTCTTGTCCGCGCTTTCCTCCATCCACGAGTGGAACACTACCCCCTCCATGTGCGTCAGAGTGTTTGTACACATCCCGCCCCTCGCGACTCATAAAACCAGCACACGAGCACAGGCGGACGGGATATTTCATCAGCGAGCTCCGCTCCGGTCTTTCTGTCCTGTCGTCTGTGTCCTTTCGCTGCTCTTCAACCAAAAGACACTGAAGGTAATGACACTCACATGTTATTTACAGAATGACACGTTCTTTATGTTTGTCGTCTAACTTGATAAGACATTTCGCGGTTTGTAACCTTTAGTTATTTGGTAGTGAAAGTGGACTGATGCAATCCACCTCCTGTGTTGTGAGTAGTATTGGCGCAATATTATTCAAAAAGAACATTTTGTCCCTCGTTTTTTCTTTGTGTTTGTGGTTAAGGATAAATAAACAATATTTCTAGCCGAGTGACTCGTTGTTTTCGCTTTAATATTAGTTTCGTATGGCGGTTTTAATGGGCATTTGAGCGCGGAATCAGCTGGTAGAGCGTTAGACAAATGAGAATACGGTAAATAGAGTAGAAACTACTAAGTTAATAACAGGTGACCATTGTGGAAAGTAGTTTAAACCTTTTTACTTTTTTATACGCGCGACTTGCCATGTTTCCGTGTTATCGCTCCAGGTTTTCATTCATTGTTTTGGTTGTAGCTACAACTAGGATGTACTACGGTTAAGGCGTGGAATGATCGTAAAGTTGCTTTCAAAGACCTCCCAAAAAGCTCCGCATTCCTATCACTCCTTTGAATTACTCTTAAACAAAACAAACCGTGTTTCATATAAAGTACTAACACGGTTCTTGAGACTAGCAGCAGAAAATGCGCCTACAAAAACAAATTTACTGCTTTTATTACATCAGACAGTGCAGGTACATGATGTAATGTACGCAGACAATTACGTTGTTACCGACATAATGAAAGCAACATTGACACCACGCGAGAGCCTATCGGAGCCACGTAGCTAACGTTAGCTGGCGATTTAGTCGGTAAGAGATTATCCAGGTGGACAGATGAACATCGACAGTTATAGTCGGCACTGCTTGTAAGTAAAGACATTTTCACTATTAATTATTTTTAACACCAGCCTTATTTTCGCAAATCCGCGAGTGCCGTACAAGTGAGTCATCCATCCGGGTGATGTCCCCTAGCATGCTAAGCGTTCAGGGTGTTACCATACTTGGTTGCATCAGCCGGTTGAAAGCGACTCTACAATTAAATATGAAGTATAATTATTATAGTGGGGAGCATAAAAATGGAAACACTTGGTGTTCTGTTTAATTCAAAGGTACTGGGCGTTCAGGTGGGTTGGTAGGGTGGAGTAAAGAAGTTATTTGACTAACCAGGTAGCAACATGCCACGTTAGTTACTTTACTATCGTGAATCGTGGCTTACACTTCAGTAATTACAGCTCAGGGTACAAAAGACAAAGCCCTAAATGAGAGGCTGAATTTCTTAAACTGTGACAGTCAAACAAAACTTAAAACTATAAATTTCTTGTGCACATTTGGAAAGATGAAAACGACCAAACACCTCAAACTATTTATATTGATGCACTCTTCAGCGAATGCAGTACATATACACTCAGTAACCAGCATTTCAGTCATATCAATTATACAGTCTCATACAAAAACCTTGTAAAAAATTCCTGCTTTAGAGGTTAATGGTTGTAATGAGTATACCATGTTATATACAGAGCTACAACTGGTCAGTTCAACTAATAATTTCAGCCATAATTTGGAGGCAAAAGGCAGATGTTTCCTCTTTCAAGTTACTCTAATGAAAATCGTCAGCCCATTTGTTCGTCATACATGACAGAAATCTGAGAACCTTTGGGTTTGAACTGGTGGTCAGACAAAATATACATTCTATGACAATTTCTAGTGAAATACTTAAGAATACAAAAGAAGGACACTGTGCACAGTGAAGGATATGGTTTTGTTTACATTACTGTGCTTGTTGAACTGAACATCCCATCCTCCTTTCTTTGGACTGAAGGTCTGATGCACATACAATGGTTTCACAGAAGCGTACTTGTATGAGCCAGAGTATTCAGATAAGGAAATACAGAGTCATGCAGATAATGGGTCACTGTGGTCTGTCCTCCTATACTATAGCTGTTAACACCCTCTTGAACCTTCACTTTTCTTACAGCTATATCACCAGAAATTCCATTAGGTGAAGTTTGACTGTTTCATGAATGGTAGGCAAGTTTCCTGAAGCCACACTTTAAATGTTATGTTCTCAGTACATTAGGCGATTCTGTCATAACAAGAAATTGTTTGAGATCCTCATCCTTTGTTTGCAATTCCACCTCTTGGCATTACAGTGAGGATTTTATTGCCATTTCTGGTTATTTGTCAGTGACGACTGAGTGATTGTAGTTGGAATTAATTTACCCAGAATTCTTGTCTTAAAAACAGGAAGTGTGTGTACCACACCCGTACAACTAAGGCTCTGTAACTTTGATTTTGGTACATTTTGGCATCAGATATCATCAGGTCTAATTGAGATTGTGACACACTAAGATTTTCTTAATGTTGAGAGAGAGAAAAAATACACTGAAACCTGCTGTAAGTTTTTCTGCATATTTGGCCTCATCATAGTCCAGTCCAGTTGACCATTTACACTTTCATGTACTTGATATTTTGTTTTTGTAGTGTTAATGTTAGCGGTGTTGGTACGGCTATAAGAACGTGTATAGATGATTAGTTTGTCACATACTTATAACAGTGAGTGCAGAATTTTGAAAGACATTTAAGGCTATATTCTTGGCTCAAAAACTGCTAACAAACTTATAATACCCAGAAAACCAACAGGTTTGTGATGCCTGGAGAACTCAATGACAGTGGCCATGGCCACCCCCCAGGGCTATGCAAGATTACATTTACTCTTTTAGTGGATGTTTAGCCTTGATCAAGGCACTGAACATATTGTTCTGTTTGTTCAGCTGCTAGGTCTCACAGATACAATTAGCTTAGAAGTAATAATAATAACACTAGGGATGTTCAGTAATTTTTTACCTAGAATTTAAGAAACAGCAAATACAAAAAATTTCTTTGTAACTCGCTTTAGTGCATTAGCTGTAAGATACAAATTCAGATTCATAGTTTTGTCTTTTGCGGGCACATTTATGGCACATTTTGTGTCTTAATGCAAGTTTCTATTTAGTGACAGATAACTGGATATTTAACAATGACACTGTTATATAGCAGAAATGATGCTGCTGGTCTGGTCATATAACCACAGAGCTGCAGTATTGTTGTTAAGAGTGCCAGTCAAAACAAGGCCATGCGTTGTTTATGTGGACAGAAAGGAGACGCAACAATCTATAATGAGGTTAGCAAGTTTGGTACTTCTCTAATTAATCCTCTTACAGACAGTGGAGGTAGTTGCAGCAACACTAAATCAAGGACCAGAACTATTATCCCTGAATCCTGTTGTAACCGGTGTACTGTTGGCCTGAGTCGTTGGTCATAGTCCTCTAACATAACAAAAAATCCCGTTAGTTAGTCCTGTTTGAAAAATAAACAAACACATTTTCTGTATTTTAAGTAAGCTTAAGAGAAGAAATAGAAATAGAAACCAACTTGTCTCTCTTGTTAAAACATACTTTCTTCCTAATGAGAGTTGTGTGTTTTGAAGAATAGAAAATGGCTGCAGATGGTACACTAGTCATTTTATGCAGCAGAGTTTGCAGACAGCATATTTTTGGGCCACACCTTTGTACAACCTGGCATAAATCAACCTTACACAAACAGTACCTCGTGAAAAGCACAAGGAAAAGATTAGGAACTAGCTGACGTGAGAGAGGCATCGACTGACGTTAGGTGCTCTAGCATCACTTTAATGAGACCACCCTTCTGTGAGATTTAGGTGTGAGCATTTTTATTACTTTAGGCGGGAACTGTGCCACAAAATAACCTGTAAACGTGAGAAAATGTTATTTTGAAAGTAAACTCCAAAGACGTGTCACAACAAATTAACATTCTTCATTTTCATTCAAAGTTATGCTCCTAGTTACAGTTACCGTTTGCAGGTTGAGGTAAGCTCTTTGTCCTACTTAGAGACGGTATGTGCGGTGTTGGGCGAACCCCTGAGGAGATCACAGCTAGCTGGGCATAGTAGTTTGGTAGTAAATGTTTATTGACACAACACTGACACTCAGATCTCAGTTCCTGGTGTGCAAGTGGAAAATGCTGCAGGAATGTCACACCAAGTGGGGAGTGGGAGTATTTCCACCTTGTACCAGTTTTCCCATCAGTCTTCAGAAGGCTGAGTGTTTATTATTGCGGTTGTCGGGTGCTCTCTGTGTTGTTTTTATTTCATTGTTTGATAGTGTTTGTCTTTTTCTCTCAACACTTAACTGTACTAGGCAGGATATTCTCTTTTGAAACAGTAGGACTAGATGTGCTTTGATAAATAGAGTATATTGTTTTTATGGTATTAATAGAATATTGTTGTTGTATTGAAACATTGTAAGAGCTGGTATCCTGTATTATGAAAAAGAACAGGCCAAAATTAGACTATAACATAATCTACAGCTGAAAGACATTTTTTTTCTTCTTTTTTATAGCATACTCTATGTCCGGTTTCAAAAACTGAACCTTTTTGAGGTCCTGTCACTACATCCTTATTTGCCCTTTGCTTGAATTTTACAGACAAGGAATCTTAAAAAGTTCAAGCTTGTTAGTAACCTTAAATATTCAATTCCAATCACTCTGTGTTATCTTTATTTTTAAATAATCATGGTTTTCCTCACACGTTTCTACTGCGAGTTGTATCCACATGCATTATTTAGCACAATTTTCCTTCTTTGCTTTTTTTTTTGTACTGTATTTTTTGTTTTAAAATTTTATCAAACAGAAATAGAAATCGCTTAGAAAATTTGTTCTTCATGCAGATGCCCTCCCTCCCCAACAAATAAAAGTGTGAAAGGGGCAGTAGAAAACAAGTAAAACTGGTAAAGGTGTCTCCATGTTGCGTTATTAAGTTCCCAAAATGGTAAAAAGAATATTTGCATGTTGTGACTGAAGCGTTAGATTACCTTGTTTTAACTGGGCGTGAAGGTAGAAAAAAATAGATTGTGAAAGGCGCATGTAAGGACTGATAAATGCCAGTCTTTGAGTTGCTGTTCAGTTTCAGGACCTAATGTGTGTGTGTGAAAAGGCATTTCTACCCAACTTCTGATCTAGGTAGACAGCCTCATGTCCACAGTGTGCTAGTTGGCCTGTTCTGGGTTAGTGTTTCAGTTCTTTCCTTTGCTGCCTGACCAGTGGAGTGACTGATATGCCTTAAATGTCTGTCTGCCTTCTCAGCATTCACACCAAGGAATCAGGTGTCATTGCATTAATAGCCTCACACACACAGTGCTACTTTGCCTTTGCCACTGCTCTGCCTCTGAAATGCTGTTGTCAAACCACTTTTGGGGAAAAAAGCTGATTTTTATCACTGAATTTCAAGAGGAATTAAACTTGACATCAAGGTAAATTCAGGCCATGAGTGTATGTTTTTAAAGTCTGAGTTCATTAGAATAACCAGTAGTAGTCGTCATTTCCATGAGTTCAGTTTTTTTAGCTTTTTATTGCTAAAAAGTTTATACTTTTTATTTGTCAACTTCAGGACAGAGTTATTTTATGATACACATGTAGTTGACCTTGACCTCATGGTCCCTTTTACAAAACCGTTAAGGCATAGTTGTGAAAATGGTAGTTGTAGTAGTCATAAAAACTGTAGTATTTGCTGATAAGCTTGCCTCACCCTTCACTGTGAAGCATGACTTTGCCTGTGCTTACACACCTCAAGTGCATTACTTCAAATGATGGAGTTGCATTTCAGTTATAACGTTTACTTAAATTTACCTGTGATGCTCCAGCACTTATTAAAAGGTGAGTAAGGAAGCACGATGGACTCTGCCAGTATCAGCTACAGTACCATAAACACTTACTCATTATCTCTCACACACAAACACTTGATGTGCAAAGCTTTTGGGATCCACTTTATTTAACAAAATTTTTAACATGTCAAAAAGATCTACATGACATTCAGAAAGTAACGTTTGGCTTCTGCTTTCTGTTTCAAATTACAGAATTAGGTTTGCAAAACATAATGAAGTATAACATCTATTGTGTTATCATTTGTGTTAATCTCAACAGGAAGAGTCCACTGAACAAAAATCTTAGTTGATCACATTGAGGTGGAGTAAACTGTATGCCGCATTCTGCCCTAACCTGTTTAAGAACCAACTTTTCTCTCTGCACACCCTCAACTGCCAAAAAAATGAGGTTTTTGAAAAATTAAAAAATGTCCTCGTTGTTAAATTGATTCCATTGCTTAAAAATAACTTTAATAGAGCTGACCCACAAGTATTTTTTGCACTCGGTGTGTTTACATACCAAAGGGTTCACTAACCTGTGGCCCCTTGCACATTATATTACATAACTTTGTGATGTGTACGTCATTAACCTCAGTGTTTAAGTTGTGTTTATCGTGTGTCGGTGCACCTGCAAATCTAGCCGCCTCCAAAGACAAACAGAAAATTGTATCTGCGCTGGTCAGATGTGCTATGCTAAGTGTCCTTGGCCTTTTACGAACTGTGTGCAAATGTGCAGAATTACTACTGACGTAAATCATAATGCTGTTGTCCTTGAGGATGAGTTTGTCTGTGTGTTATTCTCTAAACTTGTAGCTTCAGTACATTGATAAAGCACAGTTATTGACACAGTTTGTTATTTAAAGGTTTGTGGTCACTTAAAAAATTACATTTTAAATTTTACGTATTTCAAAGTTACTTAAATTTTGAGCGGTCAGTTTTTATAGGTGGTTTATTTTACCTGATCCTTCTCCTAGTGCAGCTGGTTCACCTTATCAAGCCGCTGGTTCATGCTGTCCTCGTCTTCCTTGTTGATATTAGCTTGCAGAATGTATCATACCTTCACAGCCTTTGGCTTTCCCAGGCTTCTCTGTGTCAGCTTCTATCTGCTGGAAAAACACAGTATAGCAGTAAAGTGCCCTTTCTCGCAGTAAGGGAGTGGTGAGGAATTAGGATATGTGTTATTTTGTTATTATAAGGGTGTGTACTGTGCCACGTTTATTTGCAATGCCAAAATTTGTATTAGATTCAGCCTAGTAGGTCAGTGTTAAGTTTTCTTTTGTCTGCATGAGGTCTATCTGTGCCCCACTGCGTCTCATGATTTGCTGCTAAGCTGTAAGAGGTTGAGGTATGAGTTCCTGGAAATTGCATAACTGGTAATTATGCACGTTCTTGTGTATTGAAATGTGTCTTTTAAATATCCCCCCAAACCTGCTCACGGCCTGATTCTTTTTCTTTCTTTTTTGCTGTAGAAGAGCAGGAAAATCTATCTAAGTTTCGAATGTGTAATGCTACCTGTATTCTTTTGAGAAATTTAAACCTGATGTGATATTTTACGAGTTATTTGTAGAAGAGAACATGTCTTCAGTACATCTGAGCATTTCAGTGTTGATAATGATGGGAGAATCCCATTGCACAGTACTAAACACAGCTAAGAAGTGTAAGCTTTGGCAGGTACTGAATGATTGCCTGTTTTGAGTTCTTGTTTTGTTGTGTTTTTTTCACAGGTCTTGATCTGCTTCTACTAAACGCTGTGGCCACAAACCTGCTACTTCCTTTCTTGTGTCTGCTAGAGTGATTGTCGCACAAACCTACACCTAAGGACTAATATAACAAAGTACTTCCTTTAACTGCGCCCATCTGTCCAAAGTACTTTTACTCTCAGTTCCCTCACACGTGTTGTGTTTAAGCTGCGTCAGTTGCACACACCTACACTAGAAGAATTTAAAACACATAGCCTGGTTCAACGCCTACACATAGTCACAGCAAATATGGCCAACAAGCTGTCCAACTTTGGTAAAATGCTGCTGCGTCGCAGAGCATTAGACTGCTCTGGTGACGAGACACGATTTGCCCGCTGCCTGTCCACCTTGGACCTAATTGCTTTGGGAGTGGGATCCACACTTGGCGCTGGTGTCTATGTCCTCGCTGGCGAGGTCGCCCGAGAGAAGGCGGGACCTGCTATCGTCCTCTGCTTCCTCATCGCCGCTCTGTCCTCTATGTTGGCTGGCCTGTGCTATGCCGAATTTGGTGCCCGTGTCCCCAAGACGGGCTCTGCATACCTTTACAGCTATGTCACGGTCGGTGAAATCTGGGCCTTCATCACAGGCTGGAATCTCATCCTCTCATATGTTATAGGTGAGATTTCTAAAGTCTCAGAGCTTTTGCAACATCCAAAGTAATAATAATAATAATAATAATAATAATATACATACACATACACAACACACATTATTAAATTATCTTTGTTTCTGTCCTTTTCTTTAGGTACGGCCAGTGTGGCCAGGGCGTGGAGCTCAACATTTGACAACCTGGTAGAACAAAAGATTTCTGTCTTCTTCAGAGAGTCCATGGCAATGAAAGTGCCAGGTGAGGTCCTGGCAGAGTACCCGGACCTGTTCGCCCTTATCCTGGTCCTCCTACTTACTGGTGAGTGAGCCCCGTTCTTCCACTGTGGTTGAGACTGATTTTAATTTTAAAAAATTCAGTAGATAAAGAAAGAAAATGGAAATAAAGACTTAAAATTGGGCCATGAGTTTGACTATTACAGTCCATGCAAACATAACCGGTGTCAGCATTGCATAACAAGCCAGTTGTCACTCATGTTACAGCTAGTGTGGCATGCCAGTAGCAGTGTTAGAACGAAATCATTAGTGTAGCTGACTGATGATATCTTGGAAGTGATGAAGTACAAACACATCCACCCACATAGCAGGACATGTTGTTATTGGTGCTGAAAAATGAAGTCTCTCTGTGTGTTACATTTCTCTTCTCCTCTATCCCTTCTCTTTCTGACCTCAGGACTTCTGGCCTTTGGCGTGAGCGAGTCAGCGCTGGTGAATAAGATCTTCACTGGCATTAACCTGGTGGTTCTGGGCTTTGTCATCATATCTGGTTTTGTAAAGGGGAACACAAACAACTGGAACCTGACAAAGCAAGACTACTTCGACTACAAAAACCAAACCACCAACCAGTCCCTGAAGTGAGTATTTGACCACTGCCTTTCTTACCGTTACTGTTTCACCTGTGTTTAATTGCTAAACAAACTGTGTCTCTTCTCTTGTTCTGATACTAGTGGTAGTATGGAGAAGGAGTTTGGCGAGGGTGGTTTTTCTCCATTTGGCCTTGCTGGAGTCCTGTCTGGTGCTGCCACCTGCTTCTATGCCTTTGTGGGCTTTGACTGCATCGCCACAACAAGTGAGTAGCTTCCTATCATAAACAATGTAGAAAAAGCATTATACACAGTCAACAAATAAAAGTATTTCAACCTGCTTCAGCACCTGCTGTCTAATTATGAAAGGTCGTATTTTGTATCATTGAATGGAGATACGTCTTCTGTCACCGTATCTTGGGAAATAAATCTTACCGTATTTTTTGCCCTCAGGTGAAGAGGCAAAGAACCCCATGCGTTCCATACCCATTGGCATCGTGGCTTCGCTGCTGATCTGTTTTTTCGCCTACTTCGGTGTGTCTGCTGCTCTGACAATGATGATGCCGTACTACGAGCTGAACACCCAGAGCCCTCTGCCCGAGGCCTTCAGCTATGTCGGCTGGGCTCCTGCAAGATACATCGTGGCTGTAGGTTCTCTCTGCGCTCTGTCCACCAGGTAAAGGAAATGTGTTTCCTTTCGCGATGCGTTCTGTTACATAATGCCATGAAGCTATTTATAACTAAAAATTTGTACATTTTCCTGACTGTTGACCTTCCCTCAGCCTGCTAGGGTCTATGTTTCCCATGCCTCGAGTTATCTACGCTATGGCAGAAGACGGGCTGCTGTTCCGAATTTTGTCCAGGATAAATGATCGGACAAAGACCCCTCTCCTTGCTACCATTGCTTCTGGTATTGTTGCAGGTAAGCTCAGATTTTGTTTTTCTTCCCTCAGGTTTGTGCGTGTGTTTGTCTTTATCTGTTTGTCTTTCCTATCATGTTTGCTCATTGCTTCAGGTCAGCAGGCTGTCTTTGCTGTGTCTGCCCCATGTCGTCAAGTCTGTCGAGATTTGTTGTTTGTGGTTTTTCCAGGGTCACAACACAGTTTTCTGCTTCAGCTCTGCCTGTCTGCTAGACTGACTGCTTGTCTGTTCAGGATCAATAAAGCTTTACGCTACAGAAAACTCTGCAATAACAGACACTTTTTGTCCATGTGGGCAGCCCGATTTGCTTTCTTGCTTACAGAGGCAGGTTATAGTATGAATATTCTAACAAAACTGTTTTTTCCTCTTCTTACAGCCCTGATGGCCTTCTTGTTCGACTTGGCAGCTCTGGTTGACCTCATGTCCATTGGAACCTTGTTGGCATACTCTTTAGTGGCCATCTGTGTCCTCATTCTCAGGTAAGCACCTTTATTCTCTAAGAGCACAGCCTTAAATGCTCTGCAGTTGTTATCTCGTGTTAGTTGCTCTGTAGCATCTGCTGTACTAATGTGACTGTAAGAAGAAAACAATGATGCGATAATCTGTATACACTGGACATGGTTACAAAGATTTACACGCTGGCTCTGAACTTGTGAAATTGAGAATCTTTTAACATGTCTGATTCACTTCCCTTCCTTCACAGGTACCAGCCAGGGTCCCTGAATTCATCCAGCCAGACAGAGAAGCTAGTGGAGCTGGTGGAAGGGGAGAAGGTGGCCGCGAATGGAGGGGACAGTGGTGATGAGTATGGCACAGAGATGGAGGAGAGGCCACTCCGAGAGACCTTTACAGTCAAGCTGCTCTTCTGCCCAAGTAGAAAGATCCCAACGCAGACCTCTGGAAACATTGTCTATGTGACCACTGCTGTTATTTGTAAGTAAACCATGGAGAAGCCTAAAGATGAACTGACTCCTATAAGTTTATAAATAACTGTAACTGACTTTCTCACATTCTTTTCTCCCCATTGCAGCCGTTTTTATCTCCATACTGTGTGTTATCCTGGCCAACTGTCATAAAAAGCTGCTGAATGGGGAAATTAAAGTTGTGGTGCCCTGTATCATTTTGACTCTGCTGTGTGTTACCTGCGTCATCATCATCTGCAGGCAGCCTGAGAGCAAAGAGCCTCTAACCTTCAAGGTAACTATCAAACCCCAAGAAAGCAGTTTGTAATGTCTTATCTGTCTTTCAAGTCTTTTGTTTTGGAACAAATACATAGTTCTATTAGTGATATTGTCTTATTAGCTGAGTGGCTAAGATATTGACTTTAGCACAGCACATATAGCAGAGAAAGAACATAAAGCAGAACCTGGTCAGTTTTAAAATATAATTATGCTATCAATGTCTCTGTTCTCTCAAGGTCCCTCTTCTTCCCTGGTTGCCACTGTTCAGTGTTTTTGTCAACATCTACCTCATGATGCAGCTAGACATGGGTACATGGCTCCGCTTCACTGTCTGGATGATTATTGGTATGTTGGAACACTAGTTGTGTTTAGTTTTTAATGAGACATTCATGTATCATACATTTCTAACTTCTCACTGCCTCTCTTTTACCATCCAGGTTTTGCCATCTACTTCTTCTATGGTATTAGGAACAGCAGTGAATCTAACAGCTCATCCCCACGCAAATATGAGCCTGCGCTGCAGAACAAGAGCCCAATTTACAAGGGCACTGCTGACGACAGTGATGTGGAAGCAGGGAGTAGCCCCTGATAGACTGACACAGACCCAGGGAGTGTTGTAGAACATCAACACTTGCTTTGGCAATCTGGTTCACCTGGCAACCAGATTCTGCGGCGTAGGCAGCCTAAAACATAGCCCTGGGTTTAAAAGGAGGAGAGGCAAGACAACGCCACACACATCATACCTCTGACTTGGAGGCTGATCAACTTGATGGCTAGGCACTGTGATAGAGCCACGTTGTGGCCTGTGTGTCTCTTAATTGTGTCTGTTTGTTTTTAGCCTTAGCCCTCTGAAGACATTTCCTCTCACTATAACACATGCATTGAACGGACCTTACAAGACTTACACCCCACTCCTTAGTTCTTGTTTTCATCATATGAAGCTGTTAATTATAAGAATGCCACCCTAGCATTTTTTTTTAATTTTCTCCGTTATTACGGGCTGTAGCTGTGCAGCCACCAGGCCCATATGGGCGGGAAAAAAACTGCTATGTACACAAATAAAAATAAAAAAAGACTTCAGCCAGTGAGCGTACATCAAGACATTTGGACCAGTGACCCAGACTTCGTACTACTTAAAAGTAACATGATGAAAACGAGTTGCTTCTTATGAATATCTTTCAGCGGAGTTGATATACTGTATTTATTAGTCCTTGTTTATTACAGTAGCCTGTTTACGAACAGAGTAGCACTAAAGCTGCGAGGTTTACAGTTCCAGTAGGCTTCAGTGCAGAAGGTTGATGTTGTCTACACTGTGCAGGCTGAAGTATATGCTTTACAGATGGCACGAGCTTTTAATACACTATCATTCTTGTGCCCCTCTGCTCTCAGAACAGCCACACAGTATATGTTCACAGCACCATTTAAAACTGTGAAATGAAACGCACGTTGCATTTCTGTTTTACATATACAGTCTTTTGACATGGTATTGAACCTAAACAGTAAAAATATTTGAGGCTTTACAGCCAAAAGACCACAGCTGCTTTAATTTTAGCCATAAAGCATAAAGGGTTTAATTTTGTCTGTGCTTTCTGATCTGTATGAATCCTAAAAAAAACATCACCCATCAGCTTTAAATGCTTTGTATAGTTGTACCCAGACAGTTGTGTAGGTGTGATGATGATGATAGATTAACATATAGAAACACGGTTTTCTGAAGGGTCAAGAAATACTGTTTGATTGTTGCCCACATGTGTCAGATCCATTTTGTTGTTTGGGAGCTGAGGTTCTGTTCCTGAACAAGGGTTTGTCTTTCATCACCACAAAAACGTCACTTCTTTTTTGCTCTTGTTTTACTTCCTTGTGGAAAAAAAAAATTTTTTTGTCTTTTTTCACAAAGATTCTTGTTTAGTTTCAATTGAAACGTGTTCTTGTTCTTGGCAGCTCTGTCTGTTGAGCTCCCATCACTTTTTATTTTTTCTACATCGTTTATTTTCTGATAGAACTGTTAATATTTAAATGTTTATAGTATTGTTTGTTGAAATAGTTTTCTTCTCAGTTAATCCTTTTTAGACGTTAAGTATATTAATCTCTACATGTACAGTTTTTAGTGCCGCTCTTTTTGTCCTTTTACTGTTTGCTTCAATGTGTCTTTTTTTTCTTTAAAAATGTCTTTGTTCACTAAATTATTAATTTGTGATATTTACTCCTTTTCATACCAAATGAACATATTTTGGAAGTTGCTTTTCCATGACGAACAGTAAGCTCGTCTCTAAATTTTTTTTATGTTTTGCCCAAACCCTTTGAAGTCAATATAATTTATTGTTAATAGCATTTTCCCCCTCTCGTAAAGTGCTTTACTGTAGAGTGTACAGTATTTGTTTAAGACTTATTTTGTATATTGCTGTAAATTTTGCAAACATTGTTAAATATATGATGTTAATGATAATTTGGAAAGAGATGGTCAGTGTAAATCGAAGGCATTTTATTTGTTGGTTAAATCCAAATGATACAAATTCTTGTCCCTTTTTAGATAAAATGTTCACTACTGAAGTATTTTTGCTGATAAAAAAAAACCCTCGAATTCATTATCTCTTTTTAAGATAATGTTGACCTTCAGATATGTTAGAAGAACAAAATCTTCCTGTAGGAGTCACTTCTGCAGTCTCGACTCCAAGACTGTGGAGATTTTGGTGTGAAACCTGTTTGGTGATTTTTATTTATTTTTTATTTTTTTACTTACCTCTCAAAGGTAGATCACTTGAAGAGTTAATTTATCATTAAAATATTGTGACTCATACAGAGTTCTTCAAACAGCCTTGTGCCTTTTAAAAAGTATGATCATCTCCCCTCCCAACTATTTTTGTCTATTTTATATCTTGTACATATCCTGTCATGTATTGAATTAGGTGAATTTTCAGTGTTTTGTTTGTTTTGTTTTTTTAATAAAACATGATTCATGTTTGTGGCAGATTGAAAGTCTGTGTTTTTAGTCTTTGAAAGATTTCACAGTGTGAACTGTGCGACAGAAACAGAAGTGAAGCCACTTTCACTGGTTTTGCTGTGACTCACTTAATTGTTAATGTCATTCATGAAAGTTACAACATGACACCACCCTGACTGGTTCTCTGTCTTCTGACATAAATCAAAAATGAATGAAAAAATGAAATGAATTATTTCTATTATATCAATACAATAATATCAGTGTTATTAAAATTATGAATGTTTTTTGGTAGAGATAGTCCAACAAACACCTGAATGTATAAAAAAAAGTGACAGCTTTTTCCTCATTTACTTATGTTCCATCTCTAAAGACTAAAGGCACGATATTTTATACCGAGCACTAAAACTAAATTAGTTTATACAGCCAACTCAAACTACAAACTAATTGGAAATGAAAGTGTAAACAGCACCAATGTTTGGGGCTGGTGAAGCTGTACGTGTCCCTGCTGTTCACATCTTTCCTGGATGAGAGGCGTGTTCTCGCAGTCTAATTTTTCGTCGGCCTCATATTCAGTAGGTGTGATAACCATGTATGAAAATCCACTTCTACTCCCTGTGGTGCAAAGTGGCGCCTATCAAGCTGAATTTGACAAAGTGTGATAAGTTGCAGTGCAGCATGTTACTGTCTGAATAAAAATGTGACCAAGCTGAATGCGCAGTTTAAAAAAAATACTCAGAATTAACTGGAACTGGAACTGAAAATTTACTTTAAAATAAAAATATTCTTTGAAACTGAGGCTTCTTCGTATTATAAATGAATAATTTACCAATGAAACTGAAACATCAGCTTCTTGCTCAGCATACCTTACTTCTGGGCTGATATGAATAAGCAGTCACTCCAAACTTTAGTCCCTCACCAACAACATGAGTCTAAAACAAAAACAAACACATATTTAATATCTGATTCCACCATTAAAAGCCACCATTAAAATTTGTATAGTATAAATATTAATTTTAAAAATAGATTCATTAAAAAAAAGCCTACCAAATCAAATACAAACAAAACAACGGCTGGCCTCGGCTGCTGCCTCTCAGGTGTTCACACACACATAAAAAGCTCCAGGTAAAGTTTCAGCCCCTCTTTACAGACTCCACCCCTGGTCTGGGTCTTCATAGTGGATTTCCTGTTACCTTCCCCTCTACATTAAGACTGGGTTGTTTGGGTGCAGTATTCTGCACCTCAGCATATCAAGCAGTAAGAAGGTTGTATAAAAGGATGCTGAAAACTGTTATTGTTGCATTTATTTCTACAAACGTGTACTTGTCATCCTTCTGTATTCACGTGACCAACATTGGTGATTTTTAGTAGGAGTAGGCCACAATTTAGACCACACATCTAAAAACTATTTTCAAAGCATATTCAGTATATTTTGTTGACCTGACTTCATTTCTGTGGCTCCTGTTTTTCCACCTAATGTGAAATGTTACTCCAGTTCTTAAATCTCTTCATTATCCCCCAGTAACATATTTAAAACACTTCTCAGTCCCAGGTATGTTTCTGAGCTGCACACTGACTTTAGTCCAACCAGACTCCTCAGGTCACCTGGTGGTCTTTTTCTGACTGTACCCAGGATAAGATGCATGTCTCCACATGGAGCCTTTAGTAACTTTGGCGCCGCTCTCTTGAATAAACATTGGAATTAGACAACAGCTCAATACTGGTTCACTGCTGCCCCTTAGTGGTCTCACACAGCAGTACATGAGTCGTGAACTGCAACTATTAGTCACTGCTTGTTAACCATCTAAACGTCAGCTTAACTATAAATGGATTAGTAAATTTGTGTGTAGAATTAGTTTCTGTGTTTAAATATAATTGAGTGAAATGAAAAATAATTTTCTTTCTTTGGTAAATTCGGCTGGTCATATGTGAAGTAACCTCACACTTTAAAACAGGAGAGTTTTCTGTCTACTGTGACGCTGCTGATCTAGATAACAGCAGCTATAGTTGAATTTTGTAGTAATCGTTGGTTGTTCTTCAGATCAGGGGCCTGTGTTGTTAAAAAACAAGAAACCGCTGCGGCAGTTTGTCATTGAATAGTGCTCCAACAAAATCTCATTAATGTGCAAATTCTAGCAGCAAGGCTCACATGTTGAGTTGTCATAAAAACATTTCAGAGTAATGGTTGTAATTTTTAATTATTCCACCAACTGCTTCACAAATTATTGGTTCATTTATATATTTTACACAATTAATTAATATGATTATTCAGTTCAAAATGTCTTCTTAAAATGTATTTACTGTTAAACACTTTGGGTTTCCATACAAAAGGCTTTAAGGTTATATCTGAACTGTTCTCACCAGTAATGAACACGGAATAGTAAACATGAACTGGGTATGTACCATATTGATAAAAAACATTGCTGTGATCTACCCATCACGGCTATCAGCAAACAGCTACAGCAGCTTTTCTTTCGGCAAACAGCAAATGTTTCATTGAAGATTTTCACAGTGCCAACTCGTTCTCCAGCAGTCAGACAAACAAACATGACGCTATCTCAAAACTTTGGTTCAGCTGGAGTCCAGCTTCATTATCCTTCAGTGTCTCTATGTATTAAGCCACTTAGATTTGTAGTGCAGTACATTCAGTGACGATCTCTTCCTGTCACAGCTCTCTCTGGATATAATCTGTACAAGGCTGCAGTGTATTCTGAGTATTATGTATGAATGGAAAGAAGGACGGCTCAGTCTTGTTGCCACTGATCTTTTGGAGAGCGGCCACTGGAATATAACTGTACACGTCAGGGAAGGCTGAAAGTGTCATAAAAGCTGAGGGATATTGCAGTCACACTGACATGCACACAGAACGGTGAGGATTTGGGATTTTGCTTGTGCTTCTACACTGTTTTGGACTTCAAGAACATGTCCAAAGTTTAGGAAGAACCAAAAAAAAGTCTTACATATGGTTAAGTGTTTTAACTGAGCAGGGAAGCATTCTAGGTCCCAATATCTGACCTGGGTGGAGCCATAATGAGAAGGAGGAGTCCACTGAAGTATTTACCACCTGCCCCCCCACATGTGTTGCAACCAGGTGAATCAACAGAAGCACTGCCGGCTGCCTTTGGTGACCTCCTCGGAAGAATGGACGGTGTTGGGAACAAATCCGCTCTTAACGCCCTCCCAGCCATCCTGGATTTGGATGTCCCCGCTTCGCACCAGGTCAAAGATGGTCTTCGTCAAATCCACAAATGCCTGAAGTGAAAAGCAGCAAGAATCAGACTGAAGCTATATCAAACTGAAAGAAGATAAGTATGTTTGATTACACAAATATAGAGCTGAAAAGATCAGTCAACTGACAGAAAATAAATAGAATAAAATAATCAGGAGATTAACTGATGATGTTTTTTGGCAGTTTTATCAGTTGAATCGTGTAGTAACTGCTACCGTGCATCCTACAAAACTACTTTAAGATAAAAACAAGTGGTACAAGTACTTCCTTTTCTTTACTGGATCATTACTATTACTAGGGCTATTTTTTGCTATTGCCAGAATAAAATCTGGGGTCTTGGTACACACTGTAGAGGGCAGAAGATGAGTGGCTGTGTTAATTTCTAAGGTCAATGCAATAGTGACTGATTGATTGTTGAGCATTTTTCATCAATTTTTATTTTTATTTTTCAAAGAGTGATCACCTGCGTAATCCCATCTCCTTGTCATTGTGCAGGGCATTAAATATATGCACTATATTTCTCCTAAACATGGTTTTTTGGTCCAGCGAATTTGGAAAGAAGCGAAACACAGAAAGTGTAAAGAAAAGATAACATCCAAACCTTCTCCACGTTGATGGCGTCTCGAGCCGATGTCTCCACGTAGCGCATCCCAAAGGCTCCTGCCAGCTTCTCTGCCTCCTGCTGGGTCACCTGACGCTGGGCCTCCAGGTCACACTTGTGACCAACCAGCAGGAAAACTATGCTGTGTGGCTGAACGTGGCTCTGAGCCTCCTCCAGCCAGTTATGGACGTTTTGGAAGGAACGGCGGTTTGTGATGTCAAAGAGTAAGAGACCACCCACTGAATTGCGGTAGTAGGCTCTGGTGATAGACCTAGAGAGGGAAACAGGTGTTGATCTCACTGCAAGGTCATTTTTACCTACTAAAGATGGATCCTTTCATTGTATAAATAGGCTAAATTATTAGCTAAACCACCTGAACACTGTAGTTTTTACACATATTATTCAAACAGGATTCAATAGTATATTTACAAAGCTATTTTTAACTGACCTTTAGGTAAAGGTCACGGAGGGAAAGAGTGATGGACCAAAACAACGCACGCTTACAGAAAAATAAACAAGCTGAGGAGCTGTGTGAGTTTTGCTCTAAGATGCTGTTCTGTGTGAGTTATGTCCATACCTGAACCTCTCTTGTCCTGCAGTGTCCCAGATCTGAAGTTTGATTCGTTTGCCCGGCTCGATCTCCACCAGACGGGAGAAGAAGTCCACCCCCACAGTCGGATCCGACACCTGGGCGAAGTGGCCCTCGGTGAACCTCCGGATCAGACACGACTTGCCAACTGTGGAGTCTCCGATGACGATGAGACGAAACTGATAAAGCCATATTGTCTCCATGTCTCATGCAAATAGAATCTGCAGCAAAAAATAACATCATCATTTACATTAATATAAATTACACAGTTTTCTTTAAAATAGCAACAGAACTGAAAGAAATGCTGTAAAAAAAAAAAGCTAAAGTTTGAGTTCGATTTGCTGCAAAAATGTTGATAAATTGGTAAATTGTCACTATTTTGTGTCCTTTCTCTTTAAACCACTGCAGAAATGGTTCTGACAAATCGTCATGTTGACCTTCAGCTGCAGTTTTGCTCAGTGTGAATGTAAAAATATGAACATTTGCACATATTTTTACACATGAAATAGCAGGAGAACACCTGTACATAATGTGAAATAGCACAACGTCATCTGTCATACACTGAAACATTTGTTATAGGAGAGAAATAGAAACAAAACAACAGCATAGATCCAGCACTCTGTGAAGCTTGTGCAAATAGTAAAAAAAAAAACATAACAAAATGAAATCCTCTTCTTTGTTTTAGCTGGTTGGTTTTAGCTCTGTTCAAATGAAACACAAATATGCAGTTAATCCACAGACTGAACTGGCCACATGGGAAATTTTAGGATTACAGCTGCCATCGTGAGGAGAGAATAATAGGTTTAAGTCACCTCAGCAGCATCCGTGTGATTTACAGTTGGGTGATCTAATTTGAGAGGGAGGGAGGAGGGGGAGGCCACTCCTCTGCAACTCAATAAACACTGGCGTGGTCAGCCCCCATGTGGATAGTAGACTAGTTGTAATACAGCACTAGCACACAATGAGGCCTGGAAGCTAAACGTGACTGCTAGGCGATGTGAGATATTTGCCATAGCTTCGTAGAAGGCCTTCAGTGAGAGCCACAATCAGATATGCCACAAACTTTACAACTATCAAGCTAATTGTTCTAACCATGAACCCCCCCTCCCCCCAGCCTAAAGCCACTAAAGTATTCTTCAAATGATTAACACTAATGGATAACAACTCAATACAGACAGTCGATGATAACCTACCTTAGGTTAAGTTAGGAGTTCAGTATGTATAAAAAACAAACCCCATATTTATGATGATCCTCCAGACTAGCAGTGGCTGTGTTGATGCTCACAGAAATAACCCACCAGTAACATAACATCAAATTATAAGAAGCGCGCTTGTTGTCTGCCGTCACCGTGTGTTAAGATAAAAATCACCCTGCGGAGGGTGATCCTGGTTCATCTGAGCAGGGCTGTTAATATTTCCGTGATGATCGGCTGATGAAATGGCAGCAGGACACAACAGCAGCATCACACATCACCTCGCCGCCCTCATCAGCACCATTACCGTAACTGTACTCACAGCGGCGCAGCGGCACCCCGCTCACTGTCGCCTTTAAATACCGTAGAAACAAAATGTGGTAATTACAAATAGAAAAAAATGGCAAATCACATTACAGTCAATACTAGAGTAAACAACAAACTACTAGCCTGAACTTGAATTTGAAGAAATGTTGGGTGAAAATATTTGCCAAACTAATCACTAATGTTAGAAGGCAGAACAGCCCGATATTACTTTTATTCTCTGATACAGTTGAAAAATATGGAAACTCATTTCTTCCACATTTTTACTCCTGTAAACATGTGAATGCCGGACATACATTTTTTTAGCGGAACATTTGTGATATCGCTAAAGAAGATGACATCTTCTAGACAGAAACCGTCGTTGACGAGGAGCACTTGAACGCATCGTCAGAAGTAACGGAGCTGACAGTCGGTTGTGAAGTAAACTGATTCAAACAATGTGTGTTTAAAACTGATGGGCTGCAGTGATCGCAGATCTCGATGATACTGGACTATAAAAAAACTTTTCTTTGAGAAGCAGACGACAGAAATGTCATTCTAGCTTTTTTTTGTGTTTTGTTTTGATTTGTGGTGTTGCCGTCATGCAACAGGAGCTTCTGTTCAAAGTCCTGGTCATCGGGGACTTGGGAGTCGGAAAAACCTCCATCATCAAGCGGTACGTGCATCAGATCTTCTCCCAGCACTACCGAGCCACCATCGGGGTGGACTTCGCCCTGAAGGTGCTGCAGTGGGACAACAACACAGTGATCCGGCTGCAGCTGTGGGACATAGCAGGTCTGTCGACCCCATTCATCACGTGATCCCTGTAACTTCTGATGTGCATGTAGAGAAGAATAACGACTCGTTTTGTGTGTGTGTGTGTGTGTGTTCTCAGCTGTAACCTCGCTGCCTGTGAAAACCGGTAAGCTGTTAAAAGCTGCTTGTGGGAATAAGCTCTGCAGATACGTTCAGGAGCAGTTTTAGGAAAATAAGAGCATGTGGAAGACACTAAAACACATATGCGAAACGTAACAACAGTGGACATTGCTGCAAAGATGGAGAATTTTGCAGTGGGTGATTTTAAAGTGTGTGTCTGTCCACTGGACGCGCCTGTCCCTCCCTGTCATTTCACTCCTGGTTGAGGAATGTGGACCTTGTGCTGTGACTCAGGAGATCCCCGTCTCATGACATCAATCACACATGTACACGTACCTACTGTAGAATAAGCACACGTGTCACTAAACTTGTAAGCTTTACTTTCATGCACTTGTAAGGTGTAAACACGGTATGTGTGTGTGTGTGTGTGTGTGTGTCTGACGGTTCTCTGTGCGTCCCAGGACAGGAGCGGTACGGGAACATGACCCGTGTCTATTACCGGGAGGCAGTGGGAGCACTGGTGGTGTTTGACGTGACGAGGGCCACCACGTTTGACGCCGTGCTGAAGTGGAAAGATGACCTGGACTCCAAGGTCAGACAGCAGCTCTCTGAACTCCACGTCTGGTTCACTCTTTGAGAGGTGTAAAAGATGATACTATAGCTGGGGTGTTGGGCAAAACCCACACACTACACTACAATTTATGTCGACTTTCGGGTCAGATTTGTTGATTGGATGCCACATAACCTCAGATACACCTGCTAGTGGGTGTAAATTAAGTAATAAGTTTAACTAAGTCTGCTCACAACTGGTGCAACCATTGCTTTAGTCTTTTTTTCCCCTAAGGTGACTCTGAACCATGGGAAGCCTGTTCCAGCTGTGCTCCTGGCGAACAAGTCAGACCAAGTGGCTTACCAGCAGCCCAAACTGGACTCCTTCTGCAGGGAGAATGGCTTCATTGGCTGGTTCAAGACCTCGGCAAAGGTACAAGAGGGGAGTCACAAGTCACATGACTCGGGGGGCAATTACAGCGTCAAGAAGAGTTTGACTTGAGACAAAGAATAAAAACTTAATTTTGGGACAAATCAAGAATCCATTCACACTCGGGTTAAGTTATTATAACATAAGTATACAGTAAAAATAAATAATTCATAAAATTCCTGCAGGCAATTTCAGGTTACATATTGAAAAATGACAGAACACTATTTGCTGTGCTCCCGAGATAAACTAGAGGAATGTCTGCAGTCTGGTGTGAATTGGCCTTCTGAGTTTTCCTCCCATTTGTAGTCTGTCTAATGAGTTACACACCAGAGTGCAAGTCAGAGGGAGTAGTTTACCGGTGAATAACAGTGTGGTGACATCCTGGCTTCTCATTTGCTTGAGGTGTGATAAGAAGAGGAATAAAGTCAAAATCGGATTTGTATACGCTGTTTTCCACTAGGACAGTGGTCAGAGATCAGATTTGTGAACATTTGTGGCTTCTGCATATTTGATATTTACTGCAAACACCACATTCCTGGTTTACCTGGTCACCATGGCATCACATTAAGCTGAAGCAAAGCAAGGTGCAGTTGTGTAAAGTATTGTATTACATAATAATAAAGGTGCTATAAGCCAATTAAAGAAGAAAATAAAAACTCTGGTCAAGTGTAGCTGTTTTTATCAGTTTGGATTTCATATTTCTGATCAAACCAGATTCCGAGGACTGTTCATATGTGGTGATAAACTGTAATTACGTTGTAGGTAACAAGTTGGTACATTAGTGACTAATTTTTTCTAGGTCACTGATTATTGATTTAAATTACAGACTGTATCTTTCTGCTATTCCCTGACGTCTCCCGTTCTGTTAATGTGTCTGTGTCTGGCTTTCACACACCTGCTACTCACAATATTTTTAAATACTTTAGATATAATACTATAGGAAAGTGCCTCTTTGTCATTATTTGTGCAGATATTTGGCCATAAGATGACCTGACAATGACACAGCATGAGAAGTTGTAAACTATTTATCCTTTAGAAACCAAGATTATGTGAGGGTTCCTTTCACGGCAGTCCAGCTGTTAGTTGTCGTATTTCACTTTGAACCACACGTGATGGCACATGGCAACACTGACAGCATGGCTAAAAGCAAACGCTTCATTTATGTGTTTTCTTCCTCCTGCCTTTAGGAAAACACAAACATTGAGGAGGCAACACGCTGCTTGATCGGACACATCCTGAACAACGAGGAGGCGACAGAGAGAGACCCCGGATCGCTTGTCCTGTCTGGATACACTAACACCACGAAGGATCATCCCCACTGCTTGTCGTGTGCGAAATGACGACTCCTAACTAATCACAGGCAACCACAATGTTAGCGAACTCACGGCCACAGAGAGAAGTCTGGCTCAGGGACTGTCTATAATAAAATCACTTTGTATTCCCTCAGTCTTCAAGGCAATAGTGATGAGTGAATACAAATGTACAACAGGTATCAGTGTTCATGTGCCTGATATCTGCTACATGAAATAGAGAATTGTGAAATAAAAGTGACATCATACTTTTTTTTAAGAATCTGGTTATTTGATGTGAGTGATGATGATTTATATTTCACAAATATATTCACATAATGGTTTTATCATTATGTAATATATCGTTTCTGAATGACTCTGTTGCTTCTTTGATCATATCTGACACTGTGACTTTGACATTTAGCTGCTCTGACTGTTCACAGTGATGTAGTTTTTCTGATCCTTACATAGAAATTTGGCATTTTTTGTCTGCAGAGTGAACAAAGACATGAAACCCAAACATTAAACCTTCCTGCAGTCTTTGCACTTTTCCTCAGCACATCTTTGTGCCACATCTACTGAGCTGGAGAATTTGAGTGAGAGAAATTAAGTCTTTAAAGATGTGAACAGATAAAAATGCAATTGTGGACACGTCCACAGTCGTCTGTATCATTCATTCAGATACATGTGACGGCATTAAGACTACAACAAGCTGTCAAAGGCCAGGGATGGATATTTTTTACTAGTTTTAGTAATAAAGAGAGTGTTTAATTAAATATGATTTGAGCAGTGATGTACATTGGCCATCATAAAAGGCTGAACCTTGCGGCTCAAGTGTCTCTGCCCACACGTTCCCCACGTTCATCGTCAAAGACTTGAAAAGATTTAACAAATTGCTTCTGTACTGTAGTTTGGCTTGATTTGTTCAGCTTCAACTGCTCATTCGTGACCTTGGAAAGGAATTACACAAAACTAAAGACAGCTATGCAAACTCAGCAGTGTTCTGCTAGAAAACTAAAAAGTTACTTTAGGTTAAGAATTTTCTCATTAAAGAAATCAAACTTTTTAGTATTAAAAAATAACAGTAATTGCACAGTTTTCCACATATTTGCATTCAGTTAATTTAGAATAAACTGTAATACAGACAGTTTGTCAGCAATAAAAATGATTGAAGTTAAAGACTGAGGACTTTTTATTAGATTAAATGTATTTTGACAAAGTTTACCTTTATGGACATAATTTGCAGAAAAAAACGTGATCACATCGCAATACTTGGCATATCACAAATCATTTAAAATCGCAATACTATCGTATCCTGAGTTAAGTATTGTGATAATGTCGTATCGTTTCCCACCTCTACTACCTATGTTGTTTCCTGATTCCTTCTGCTTTTCAGACACTGCATGCACGTAAATTCTGTGACCACCACAAAATGACTGCAAAGAGACACAAAATGATCACCAAGACACTCAAAAATGACTAACAAGAGACAGGACAACCACAAAAACGACTGACAAGACGCACAGAATGGCCACGAAGAGATGCAGAATGGCTTTTTGTGTGTGTGTAAGTTCAATACAAAGCATCTAAATGATACATCTCCTTTCTACTGTCCCATTGCTATTTAAAGACCTCTTTCACAGTGGATCATGATCTGGTGAACTGGAAAGTCTTCAAGTCTTTCAGACGAAAACCACACGAGACGCCTTCGCAGTCAGACATAAGTGTTGTAGAGATAGTGGAGGAGAAACAATTGAGCAGATATATCCATTAAACAGACTATTTAAGCGGACTATTCCATCACTTGATAAAACCTAAAAGCTGTTAGTGGCTGGAGAATTGCTCTAATTAGGCACTGCAGTGGTAAAGTGTAAACTGCTTTACCACATCTGTGGTTCCTCTATCTTTCCATGACATACACAAACATCTCTACTGAGAGCTCATTTACATTTTTATGTATGTATGTATCTGCGCGTTAACTCGGTAACTGTTGACATTTCAGTTCCAAAAATACATGCGATCGTCTTCAAAAGACACACACATGAATAACTTTTATAGAAAACCTGACTCATTGCCAAACTGTTGGCTTTATTGTTGCTGTGTGTTTTCTCCCTAAACCCTAAAATCAATTTCTTTCCAGTCAAAATCATGATATGTGCTGCTCTTTTCAGCACAGTGACGACATAGCAGCTGCCTTTGTTGAGTCTGCCTCGAGTGTTATTTGAAATTCCATGTTTAGAAATTAGACGCCTGTTTTATATTGTACTTCACCTCCTTTGATGTGGAATAGCCTGGTCCTGTAACGCAACACATTCGTAACAGCGTCCTCAGTGGACCAGACTACACGCAATAAAATATGGATTTGTGGCACCATATACACGATATGTTTTCAGCAGTGCTTATTTAGCATCTTTTAGAACTATAACACTCACATTAATACACTATTGAGAATCTCATAAGTACATACATGATGTTTCAACAGTTTCCCAGCAAGTTCCTTTTTTAATGTAGAGATATTCTTTGTAACAACAAACGCGGTTCCTATTAAACCTCATTTAGCATGATCATTTCCAGGGGCCCTCAGAAACCAGCAGGCACCATCACTTGCATGCTACCCCGGTGGTGTTTTCTTACACGTGAAACGCCATTTAGACACATGATGGGAATGTTGTTGGAACTAAATGGGGACATTCCTCAAAACTATTCAAAGGTTACAAGAAATGTGACCGAACGAGGATCACGGCAACACAGTGGTGGCTGTTTTTGCTCAGATTCTATTATAAAGCCATAATAAAACTACTTGATATTGTGATTATAATGAAGGATCACAACTGAAAAACCATAGAAATCCCTACAGAACAGACCCCCATAGAGACATTTTCAGTTATTGTGAGAAAGCAGGAATCATATCAAGCACCGCACAATAAAACACCTTGTGTTGATATTATCGTGGGTTTTCCTCCATATGTGGCCACATTTCATTGGACAGCAGGTAATCAGGGAGAGTTTGCACATCACACTCCTGAACCCTCCATATGCACCAACTGATGAACCAGCTGATGCTTCCCTTGCCTTCAAAACTCGGGGAAGCCTTCTGCTTTAAGACGCCCTCCCCGGGCCCGAGAAGTGGCCCAATCGCCCTCCTTTCCCAGTCACCTGATTCATGTACTGCCATTTTACACACACGTTTGACTGACAAAAAAAAAAAAAAAATCGGAATTGGCCTATCGGCAACCTCAACACAGAAATACACCCTTTTGTAAGAGGATTAAAAAGACTGGGGCTAAAAATCACAGCGGCTGAGGTTATAGATGCAGCCAGCGCGGGGTGCTGTGTGGATCAGAGAGGTGTCTGCGGTCGGACGTCTGCATAGATTCAGAGGAGAAACCGGCTCAAGAAGAGGAGAAAAGGGAGAATACCAGCGTTTTCTGTCGAGTTTGACTAATTCGTCTTCAGTCATAGGGGATGCCGCATAGCTCTGAGAATAATCACCAGTAGTCGTTATTTCGGATTCAGTTCTTGTCCGCCGGCATCTCACCCTCGGCAGCGGCTATTCCAGGGATAACATTACAGCTTACTGTAAATTGTCTTATATTACGAGCCAGTTAAGCTGCTTTTGATGCTTTGATCACACACTGATTGTTCGGCTCTTTACAGAACACAGGTCAACGTTTCATCTTTGCAGCTGGTTCATCCTGATGCCTTCGACCGACTGAATATGAAACGGTTCCCTGGATGTGACCGTCTTATGTTTTATTTGGCCGCCGCATGAATTCTCCCACCGGGTCCTCGTCGGTGTACGGTGCTGTCCTCCTCCTCTTCCTCCTCCTCTTCCTCCTCCTTCTCCTCAGACGGCCGATTCACGCAGAGGGCACTACCCTCCTCCCCGCCGCTAAAGACATTTTGATCGTCCACCCCGGTTCCCCCCACCCGGACTCGACCATCACTCCGCCTGCCTCCTCATCCGCCACCTCCACCTCCTCCATCGTAACATGTCGGGACAGTCTTTGACGGACCGGATCGCCGCCGCGCAACACAGCATGACCGGCTCTGCCATCAGCAAAGCCGTCTGCAAGGCCACGACGCATGAAGTCAGCGGACCCAAGAAGAAACACCTTGACTGTAGGTTAAACATACCATCACTGCTTACTGTGTAGATAGCCTGCATGCACGCATCCAGCTACCAGCAGCTTCCCTCACAAAGGATAGCCTGTACAAACAGCATCTGTTATGCTTCCCTCTCGTCTCATCCGTTATGTTTGCAGCCTCTTTAATTAGGCGCCGTTACATTCCCTTAGATTAAAATGTGATTTACGCAGCAACGCGCACACCACAACGCATCTGACCATTAAAGCAAGCAGTCGATTTCAATATAAGGCGAGGGGCAAACAGCCAGGTACTATCTGTGCATATCATTCAGAGGAAATAGGCCACTGTGGCATAGGCTAATAATATTGCAACCAGCCGCTTTACTGTAGGCCTATCCATTATTAACGCCACTATCAACAGCAGCACTATAACCTCTGGAGACACATCAGTCTCTGAAAGTGCGTTATTCGTGCATCATCACTAACATTTTCTGTTCATCTCCACAATATCACATTCAAGTTCACTGTCATGTCCTCTGCTGCGTTATTATCATTAATGAATGTCCTACTGCTGTCAGTCAGTGATTATGTGCTGTGTAAAGGCTGCTGCTGGTGGGTGTTACAATAAGGCTTTTTTAGTGTCAGTACAGATTTTCTATCTCCACATTCTGCCAATTATCTGTGTCTGCACACGGGGGCAAAGAGGAGTCCTCACATGTAGATTTCTACCAGTGATTATGAGGTTAGGTGGCTTTTCTGCCTCACTATAATTACTTGACATGATCAATAGAGAGCACAGGTAATCAATGGCGCTGCCAGTCAGAGCCGCAGACAGACTCACAGACGGGCAAATAGCAAGATGGCTAATCAAGAGGAAATGTGGATAAATCAGTCTGGGAGGAACAACGAGGCGGGTAGCCAAACAGCCTGAGAGTCAGTCATCCAGCCACACACCCAGCCAGTCAGCCGGCAAGTTTGGCAGTGGATTAGTCCGTTATGTCCACAGCAGAGGTGACACTGGGAATTGTGGGCTCCCTCACAAGATGTGCCACAGCCATTCACCACAATACATCTACATGAGGGGTGTATCATTTTGCTCTGCACTAAAGCAGAAAAGACCCGGTGGGGACGTTAGAAAAGGCTCAGAAGCGAGTTTATGTGCATTCACAACAAAATGGCCCTTTTGTGACTCCTGAATTGTAACACTGAGTGATCGCTGCTGCTTTGATTTCATACAGATCTGCTTATCTCAAGTGTGACCACCACTAAAGGCCAATTATTGACATTTTCAGCGGCATGGCTGCTCTAACATTTGTGAACTTGGTGTTTTAGATTCTGGCTGTAAAACAGGGACATTCTTGAAACCGCTGACACAGATTGAAACTAGAGGATTAATGCATACACGGACCACTGACTAAATATGTGAAAAAATCATGCAATTTGGTTATTCCAATTGTACAGCAAGTGACTGGCACCATTATTGGTTTCCATAGTCATAGTTTTATATGAACATTTTACCCCTGCAGTTATTAAATAGTAGACGGCTGTCAACCTTCAGCACCCGCCATGAGTTGGAGTCTCTCAGAAACTGTAAATGTCACTTCACTCAAGGCTGAGAGCAGATGTTCTGAAAATAGAACCAGAGCATTTACATGGCAAATTTTCATTTGCCAAATGGATTATAAAACAGTTTATATGACGATTCTCTAAGATAATGAAGTTTCTCTCAGAATGAGCCAGTTTATTATCATCAAGGTGGTTACGTGAAGGATTTTTTTCTGTTCTGTTCTGGCTCTTATTCTGATCATTGGTGGAATATAAAGCTCCATGCCAAAGCAGAAACCGTAGGCCTGGCTCAGTTCATCCCTCTGGAAGCTTGAATTTTTAGTTCAATGAGTGTTTTGTACTTGAGCCATTCAGATGCAGCTGTTCTAATAGACACAGCTAGCCTCCACAATAAAACACTTTCTATTTCCTGCTAGAGGGCCTCTCTCCTCCATCCAGAACATGATATGACGTACAATTCACACTCTCTGGCATTTATTCAGAGAAGATGCTGCACTTTAAAGATTAGGCAAGGAAGGAAGTGTGTTTGTAATCAGGAGGTCAGTGGCTCTAATCCCTCGACTGGCTGAAAGCACCTTGATGGGAAAGAGAATAAAGATTTCAAAGAAAAAGCAACAAGCTCTGCACTAAAGGAGCAACTGATGAGTCAGCTGTACAAAAGTGCAGGTCGAGCTCAGGTCTGAGTTCAGACGTGTGACCTACGCTCTCCTTATGTACTTGGCCTGTATTTTAAGGTAGCAAAAGGTAAAGGAAAATATCTGCAGAAATCACACCTGATAATGGAATAAAATAAATCTGGGTAACACAGAGGTGAAATGAGAACTTTTGTTTTTTGTTCCAGAAATGATAAAATCTTACTCAGAATCTTATTGACATTTCCAACACTGCTAATAACAGAAAACACAGCATAGATGGAGCCATTCTCAGTGGCATGTTGTGTAGCTTACTTACTGTTAATGTTTAGATAAAGAAAGCAGTGTTTTTGAAAAGTATAAAATCTTTCTTTAATATTTCTGGTATGTAGCAGAATTATCTATGAGTCTATTAGTGGATCTGTGAGTTGCGAATATCTCCGAGACAGAGGAACAAGTGTTGTGCATGTATTTATACAACACATTTTACAGCTAAAATGTGGAAAAACACTTTCTTTTCATTGAAGCTACTCAGAGTGACCCAACCCAAGTCTCTCTGGCGTGTTTCACCTATACTGTAACAACCTTGACAGACTGGTTGCTGACACAAACAGACAATGCTGATTATTTACTATCCATAAATATGATGAGCACGACACACGGAGTAATGGGATTTCACTTTCACTAGGCAATATTCTGCATGGCTGAGATAGTCGGGGAGTGGCAATAGAAACCAGATTTATCACACGCAGAATAGCAATCAGGTCAAAAATGACCTTCTGCCCCGCAAGCACAGCCAGTAGTGTTATTCAGCATATGATTTCATTGTTGTGTGTGGCTGTGATGATGATGATGATGATGATGTACTGTAGATGCTTGCAAAAGAAACAAAATGTGTGGAGAATAATTATGTGCCCTTTGCTCCTCGGTAGCCACAGTTATAGCCTTTCAGTCACATAAAGTGAAAGAAGACGTTGAAATGACTCACAGACAGTCTGACGTGAGGGGAACACACAAAGTGAGCGTTAATGAACAGCCCCCACACTTTAACTCCCACATCTACTGTATGTGTCAGTATAATGACCTAATCTTGCAATTCAATTTCAGGTGCGGAAAATTACCCACTTTATCTGAAGCCAAGGTCTTAAAACATATTGAATAAAGTTTTTATTACATTTACAGTAAATCTCTTTGTGGAGGAGAAATCCCTGAAGTCACACCTACTTTAAAGCACCTATATTTTATCCTAATTATCATTGTAAATGTCTTGGATTGAACTTCTTGGCACCATGTTTTTATCTTATTCTTTGTTGAAATTATATCCTAAAGTTTATTTCTAATTAGGTTCTTTATTTAACATCAATTCATATAGGGACTGCAGCTTATCAATAATCTCAGTTGGCAGTCGCACAGTCAATACTTCATCAACTCCCTCTGGCGACTGACACCAACACGCGTCGAATATTAAATCCTAGCATATATATTATCACCTAGAGCGATACATAAAGGTGGACACGGCATCTGAATTGATTTACTGAAGAAGCTCTGTTCTTTAGTTTCATTCAAACAGAAGCGAGTTAAGAGTGATTCTTATTTAAATCGAGAGTGAATCGAAACAGTTGGAGGCTGGGCAGCAAAACAGTGAGCTGAAACATGCTACACAGTGCTGAAAAGCCCTGTAAAGCTGCATGTTTGCTTTATAAATCTCTTTAGATTCATTAGCAGCAACTCTTTTTACATTATCACTTCTTTTTTTTTTTTACATTGTCATTTGATGTTATGATAAAAATGTAAATTACAGCTGATTTAAACAAGCTACGCTAACGGCTATGTGAGGATATAAATGCAAATGTCAGCATGTTAACATGATATTCTTTCCTTATCAAGACAGATGACTAACAAAGAAGCCCTGAATGTTTTTTTTCACCTCGCTGAATTTCCTCTAGTGTATTAAACAATCTGGGTAACAGGGTAGAAAATATCTTGAAAAACACATCACACGTCCCAACTGCACAGTTTGTAGTTAGTAGTTAGTTATTTTTTTAAATATTTTACAACATCTTCCAGTGATACAAATATAAACTATAATTAAGCAAAATGAAAACTATATTATCTGTCAAATTTTAATGTTAACCAGCCAAATCAGTCTGCATCACCTGTTTTTATGATCATTATCTGAACCATTCGCTTAACACATGGAACACATCTGCATTTTCTCTTCTACATTAATATACTATCCATAATATATAGTACTATCTCCACTGTGATAAACACTATTGCATGTCAACAAACAGCTGTGAGCATTTAACAAAGAATACATGCAAGAAAATATGCAAAATACTACAGCTGTGAGGTTAGCCAATTTACCCATAATGTTTGCTCTTAGTTAGCTCAACTGAAGCATTCAACAATTACCCATATAATCACTATAATGATTCTGGATTACGTACAGGCATTAGTAATTCTGTGAGTAAAGAAAATGTGTGGTTGTTACAGTCACGGCGCATCTAAAAAACAAAGGGTTTTCTCTCGTGAGGGGATGTCAGAGACTCTACATGAGACCAGTATCCTGATGTTTAATTGGTTCACTTTCTACCTAGTTATCTGAGGCCGGCCGAGGTCACCAAAGTCTTTAGGATTCACCACAAGGGAACTCGAGAGTCTGTTTGACATTTCATGGGAATCTTAACTAATGATAGTCAGTATTTCAGACATTGTCACATGCTGAGCCATACTGTTAGCACGGTGGCTAAAAAGTGTGTGTGTGTGCTGATGTTTGACAGGAAACATTAATTAGCTGGAATCAATAACATCCCATTAATTATTGAGCCAGACAGAAATTCACGGGGAAACCATTAACAATGACTGAATGTTACTTTGTGAGATTTAAGGAAGAAAATACAAATTCTACAGAATAAAATACAAATAGATAGGGGTAAATCCAGGGATGTAGCCATGTTTATGTACAGTTAGAAATGTATAGTGGTCAGGTGTGACAGGTGAAGTCATCCAATCAGAATGTCAGTCTATCAATATCTATTATCACGTTAGCATTTCTGTATATGGATAAGTATTCAAAATGTGTTTGTTTGGGAAGCATTTTAAAGCATTTATATATTGTTTCTGCACATTTCACTTTCCTCTTTCAGATTCTAAATGCACAGACTCTTGACTAATATTTGGCTTTAAATCTGGGGGACTAAACATGTCGTGACGCCACGAACCTGACAGTCTGACTGCAGCGATAAATCATCAGAGTCAAAGCTGGATGAGTCGAATAATAAATATTGTTACAGCTATTACCGGCTGTGTCGTCACTGAGCTTTTTCACACTCCAAAATAACATAAAGTAAAGAAAAACAGGATTGAGGCATTAGCTGCTGTGAACTGCCGGTGCTTCGGGTGCCTCTGACATGCATTAAACATTTAATCATGGTATCAACGGGGACTCTTTGCGATCCAGCATTTCAGTGGGCACCGAAAACATCACAGAGCTTTCAAATAAACCCTGATAACCTCTGATCATGTGAAAGAAACAGACCGAGAATTTGCCTTGGAAACCAAACGGCTTCAAGTTTTCTCTTAGTAATTCTCTCTCAGTCTGCATATGAATACAAGTTCACTTCTTCTCTCACGCCCACAGCAGTTTCCCTGGTTGATTTTTATGCTGGTGTGCTGTTCTTTACAATATGTTATAAAACTGCTCCTCATTTAAAGTGCTTTATTTTCACATGGTATTTGACCAAACTTGAGATTTATTCCTTCTCTGATGTTTCCTCAGTTTGTTCCAATGTTCCTTGGCTCAACAAGGTCTGTGGTTTATAACATAATATTAGCTTTCTTAGCTCAAATCCTGCTCCTGATGTTGTTTTAAAAAATCGGCACAATCTCAGTTTCGACAGTCACTGAGAGCGTTGTGTTTTATCTGCATATGTCAGGTCTTTGAATCCAACACACAGCAGACCACTGAGCTATTTTCCTTTTAAAATGTGCTCCAGATTTGCTTTGAACAGCTAATTTACACTCTAGATGTGAGTTTCACAGAACCAGCTCAGTTTTCGTCCACCAGTGCTCACAAAGATGCTCGGCAAGAATATTCAGATTCATTATTCATCATCAGTCTTTCCATTTGACAGCTTTTATTTTTAATTATGCACCATTTGAGTTGATTGTGCTGGAACAGAACTGACCTTGTAATGTTACTTTCCATCTTCGGAGTTGTTATTTTAAATACATTTCGGTTGAATTACAGCCAGGAAATGGATTTTCTGATACAGTAGCCCTGGTTCTGATGAATCTGTCTGTACAGTCTCTGTCATTAACTGATCATTTGTTTACTGACATGTGTGCTGATGATGAGAGAGCCAAAATGAATGCTGTTGATATGACTGCATTAACTGTGGTTGTTCACTCATTATATATCTTCACAGTAGCTCAGCATGTGAGCTTTCTAAATTTGATATTATTGTTTGAACAGGTGGTTGGTGTTTTTATTCAGAGTGAGTTTAGGTTTAAAGTAATAAAACTTTACCCATGATCTCTAACCTCTGGGTCACACGTCTATTTTTTAATCCCTGCTCTACTAAAAATTTGCTTATTAAATTCTCTTTTTTAATTATTTCATGCTGGGTTTTTTTCTATCCTACAGACCTGATCCACTGCACCAATGAGCTGAACGTCAGCATCCCCCACCTGGCAGACACGCTGCTGGAGCGCACAGCCAGCAACAGCTGGATTGTGGTTTTCAAAGCGCTCATCACCACACACCACCTCATGATGTACGGCAACGAGGTGAGCTGAATGCGTACCATGCGCCAAAGCGTGGAGGATGCTCGTTTATCAAATGCAGTTGTCTCACGATCACGAATAAATAGTTAATCAAGTTAATGAAGTCATCTGGAGGCTTGTTCTAACGTAAAACAAACCTCCTCCGCGAACAAAGCCTAAGAGCTCAAGTTTTCTGGAGTTCAGTTTTATTAACTGAAAAATCTGAAAGGTAGGAAACTACAGTAATCCATTCAAAGAATAAACAAATTGTATGTGATGACTCATACAGACTAGGAAGAGTAACAATAATCAAAAACACAAGAAAGCCCAAAGGCTTCTGTTGTTTCTGTCTTCCACATGTAACAAACAACACAGGACAAATACCACACTTAGTTCCGAGCTCGCTTCATTATGTAAATCAAGTTATAAATTACCAAGGAGCCGTCTTTTCAAGGCCACTTCTGAATATGCGCTCTGATGTAATTAGTTTTAAGCTTGAAGGAAGGTTGTTCCAAAGTACAGCTGCAGAACAAAGGAATGTATTTCTGCTCATCAAAGACGAATGGCATCGATTTACTTTCTTTCATTCGTGCATATTGTTCTTATTATTCTGATTGTTCTAGTTTATTTTAGACACTCAATCATAAATCAACAAGCACCTTACCTTCACATTTAAAATTTTAGATAGAAGAGGGAAAAGCCGCTCTCCACAGTTTGCCTTGTTTTTTGGCTTTTGGTCCGTTCATTAGGAAAAGCCGTCGATCTGATGACAAATCTTATCAACTGAAACATTTAGCTGCTAAAGGTGAATTTAGCAGCATGCTGATCAGTATTCAGTGCAACTATTCTCTCTGGCAATTTACCATTAGAACTGCACATTTGAAATGGAGTCAGTGAGAGTGTGAAACAATCAAACGCTCTCTGCATGTCTGCCTGATGTGGGCGTTTGCCAGTCGTCTGTATCTCGAGGTATCGATCTGTCCTGAGACATTTTGCTCACCAGGTTGTAGCAATTCCTATCCCCACAAACACCTGCAGCGAGTTCCTTTGAAGCCGTATCTTCCATGTGTCCAACAGGGACTGATGAAGTATCCTGCTGACATTTCAATGGTCGGTCTGACAAATTGCCTCGCTAAGCTGCTCACACCACGAGCAACAACCAAAACATCAAACATGTTAAATGACAAGCGTCTCAGACTAGAAAAGGAAGACCGTGGCGGCGATTACTTTGGGCATGATGACCTACTCAAAGTGTGGGAACAACAAAAGCTTTTAGTAACACGAGCACTGACATGATGTTTTGAAAATCTGTCAGTGATGCGCAGACTGGCTTTGTGCCTGGCCTGACATTTTCCACCTGACCAGAAAAACTGTTTAGCCTAAAGCACATTTCTTCCTTAATGTGATGTTTTCCTCTTTACAACAGGATGCTGGCATTATAGTCAAGTTGCAGTCTAATGTTAATATTAACACCCCAAACACTCTAACTCTTTTCTTTTTCCATCAGAGATTGATGCAGTATCTTGCCTCCAGAAACACACTCTTCAACCTCAACAACTTTCTAGATAAGGCTGCACTACAAGGTGATTTAATGCCGTTTGGCTGTTTGTAAACTCAGCATTGCTGCACGTCTAACAAAATGACTTTATGTCAGACTCTCCCTGACTCTTTAACACTATTAATGAGTCTATTTCAGAGTCTATTTCAAGGAAAGCTACAGTGCAGGACTGCAGAGCTACAGACAAATGTTTCTTTATTTAAAATATATTATAATAAAAACATGTTCAGTCACTTTGTAATTAAATATATCTAAAAGTAAAAACTGAGTTAATATGGTATACAGATTGCTCAAAAAGAAGTTAATATATTTCATAAGAAAAGGATTATGGTTTCTTAATCTGATTTGAAAATTTAAAAAAAAATGGTGATGATTCACTCACTGCAGTGAAACCTCTCTGTCCCCCAGGATATAACATGTCAACTTTCATCAGACGCTACAGTCGCTACCTGAACGAAAAAGCCATGTCCTACAGACTAGCAGCAGTGGACTTCACCAAGATGAAGAGAGGGTAACAAACTCCTGCACACACAAACAGAATATCAGGTCGTTCCAAAGGGTCATTTTAAACAAACACAGATGTTAAAATCATTTTCCACGACAGTTGCACCAACTGGATTTTTTTATTTCACCAATCCAACATAGATTTTGTTTTGCTTTTTCTGTAAAGCAACACTTCGTAACTTCTGTTTAAACAGAAGCCACTATGGTAAATAATAGGATAGTAAAGGCAAAAAAAAACAACCTAAATTCTGACCTAAATAATACATAATAAAACTGCAATGCAGTAATACATTAGCATAAGTAGAAACGAGTCTTATAGTCAGTGAATAGAGCCAGTAAAGCCCACCTACATGAACCCTGTTTATAAAGGAAACTTTTCATTTGTAGGAGGAAGAAACTGTAATGAATTCAATAGTCTCACTTCCAAATGTGTTTGTGTCTATTTTTGTTATATTTATTCTTCCTGTCGGTTCTAAAGGGTTGTTAAGTCCTGTGTGTTTGCGTGCATGTGTTTTTGTGTGTTGTTAGGGCTGACGGTGTGATGCGCACCATGATCACAGAGAAGCTGATTAAGACTCTGCCCATTATTCAGAACCAGCTGGATGCGCTGCTGGATTTCCAGGTAAACGTGACCTAAACGCACAAAACGTGCATCTGAACTCTGTAGCTGTCACTGAAATATCACAGCCTGATCTCAGAAAGCATTTTCATCTTCCTCTTGTCTTCTTGCAGCCTAACTCCAACGAGCTGACCAACGGCGTGATCAACACAGCGTTCATGCTGCTCTTTAAAGACTCCATACGGTTGTTTGCTGCTTACAATGAAGGGGTCATCAACATGCTGGGTAAAACATACACAGCACATACATCTGTTTCATAGGAATCTAATTTTCCCTCTACTGTCTCCTCAAAGTGCAGTGCATTTCTCCTATTATTATATATAAGACAGTTACGAATAAGGACCGTCAGACTAATTATTAATGACTAATTATATAGCAGAAATGTATTTAATCAGAAAATGGGCAGGCATATATCAGCATAAGTAATGTTGATTTTTTTATGATCGTAAATACATTTTGCATTATCATCTGACATCTAAGTTTCTTGCTGAACAAGTTTACCTCTTTTTGTGCACCATTCATTTTTGTATGTTGATTCTGATGTTGTGATACTCAGAGAAATACTTTGACATGAAGAAGAACCAGTGCAAAGAAGCTTTGGAGATCTACAAGACCTTCCTGAACAGGATGACGAAGCTGTCCGAGTTTCTCAAAGTGGCAGAGGTAACGTCTGTTCATCCTGCTGGTCCTCCACGGAGGAAACAGTTAAGCACTAGTAGTAGAGAAGGCGGGAATATCTGTCTGGAGCGAATCTCAAAGGTCTCCTCCCCTCTTGTTTCGTATAAACATATCTAAAGGTTATTCTCTGAATTTTCTAATGTAAATTAAACAGAGAAAATCCGTCTCAACCTTCTGAGATTTGCTCCAGATTTCTGTTAGCCTTGGAGTTTGATTTACGGTCCATATTTTCTAACCTAAAACTGACCGTAGATCAGTGTCCAGGGGGTTCTTCTCCCTAATCTTCCAAGTCTTTTTTTTGTCTCTAGATTTTCTCCTGTTTCTGTCCTTCTCTTGCCCTGACCTGGGGAGGGGGTTACTCCAAGACAGTGATTAATGGCTGAGTTTTAGCCTATCAGAGAGCCACTCATGTAGAGCTTCCAGTTGAGGGAACCCTCGCGTGCTGCCTGTTCACATGCCTGCACTGCATGCCCAAGCAAGCTCCTCTATCACTATCTCTGTCTCCTCTTCTTTTTATTTAATTTCCTCTTCCTCCTTCTTAAAAAATACATATTTTTTAAGTTATAATGGCTGTTATTCAATTAGCAGTTGCAGTCTTTGCTAGGCTTCACAGTGAATATAAATAGTGTTGTCCTCTGTAGAATACGTAGCATTATCCCCTGCACCATCTTCAAAGGCTTTTCTCGCTCTGCTTGGTTTCGTTCCCATTTGGAAGAAGGTTTGGAGTGCAGCCGCTCAATCCAAAGAAAATAAAACAACAACAGACTAACGTTGACTTTAAGGACCCATTCATTTTATCTGTCTAACAAAATGTGTGTTTGTCTGTTTGTGTGTCATCTGTGTCCCTCCCTTCTCTTTCTGTTCAAAGTCAACATTAGTTGAGTGTCTTCATTTTGGATGTTTCTTACCTCGCAGTCACGTGACCTGTTGTCTGCCCTCTCCGCCCTGCCTGTTCAGTTAGTCTGTGCTCAGCATTCATTTCAAAACCATTCTCCAGATCTCAGCGTGTGTGTGTGTACTTATAAGTGTGTGTGTGTGTACATATATTGTATATATAGGTGTTGTGCGTGTGTGTGCATGCACCCTCCTCCCCTCCTCCTCTGTTGTCTTTTATTTGTTTTCCTTTTCAGCCACTGCATGAAGTGATGAATGCTTGGGTTTGATTCTTCTTTCTCCCTCCTCTTCCTCTTCCTTCTTCACACGCCTCTTCCCTTTTTTTAACCTGTGGTCTGTTGGGTTTTTCTTTTTGGTTTATTCTTCGTTTTATTATTACATTTGGTTTATCTTTGTTTTGCCTCCCCCCTTCCTCCCCTACCCCTCCCTCCTTTTTTGTGACACAGCGAGTTGGGATAGATCAGGGCGACAGCCCCGATCTCACACAGGTCAGTCTACATCTCATCTCAATCAGTCAATCAACCAGTCAGTCAACCAGTATATAAATCCGTCAAGTCAATCCCATAATGCTTCATTCTAAACGCTCCCGTTCCCTACTCACCCTACAGACCTGCCCACACTGCAGCTGCCCCGTCCTCCTCCTCTCTTCTTCACTCTCCTTAACTCCTTTACCTTTTCTCCTTTTCAGTCTTAACAGAGTCTAGAATAGAGAGGAAACAATAAGTGAAGACCTGCAAATAGCCTTAAAGCATTTCTTCCACAATTTTACCCATTAGAGCATTAGATCATTTTTTTCTCTTAAGTGAATCACTGCGGAGAAAAAATTACTCTAAGGTAAGATTTTAAAAGCAACTGAATGACAAAAGATTTTAGCCTCCTTTTTGCATATTTCTATTCTAGATGTCCATAACCGGGGCTTAGTATCTGTCTGATTACTTTCCAGCAGTCTTTCTGGCATTTTCCCAGTGTAAATACCAAGGCTGGTGTCTTGATTCAAAAGCTTATCATACAAATAAGTCAGCACATCTTTATGAAATAGGTTTTTTTTGCCCACACAAGCAGTGTTCAAATCATGTTCCTGAAAAGATTATGGCCCTTTGCATTAGCTGTGGGGAGAGCAGCGAATGGTTTTTATTAAATAGGTTTCTGCAAATATGACTTGGATAGGAGTACATAATGCCATCATAAGTACTGCATGTCATGCTAAAGACCTCAAAGTTTTCAGCTGACGCATAATTGGATGTTTACACTATCACAAATCAGATAAGGAAAAGAAAAGGGCTTACGTTTTAAAATGAATGCCATGTTTGTAGTGCTTATGAAGGCCTTATATGCCCTTATTCAACAACATAGTGACCCATGCCTTTACTGAGCTCTAGATATGTGTCTGTTTTACTTTTAAACCTTTAGCATATTCTAGATTTCTCTGAAGAAGGATATCCAGAATTCGCATTTTACTCTCTTTCCCCCTTAAAATAAGTATATGAGAAATCTTTTCTTTGCTTGTTGTGTTTGCATTGTGTTTTCTAGCGCTGAAATGTGAGGCTCTGGATGAAAACTGTGGTATCACATGTGGACAAAAGAAATCCATCCATCCTTTTTGTTTTCCAATGAAGAGTGCTGACCAGCCACTCAATGTGTATACCTGGTTTTTCACCAGACATTTACATTTCACTGAGTTAACTTCCTTGGCTTCCATTGGGATAAAATATGGTTCTCCAGCTCTTTAGTTTAGCTGCTGCTACCAAATTAAATCTAGTGAATAATCGTTAATCTGATTTTTAACCTAAAGTGGAATCCATGGGTTAACTCTTAATTTATGGATTGTGACTTTCTTCACAATGTATGTATGCGTGTGTAAGTGTGTGTGTGTCTATGAGAGCGTATGTGCACTGCTGGCATCTGCATGGGCTCGTTAGATGGTTTAGAGATGTGTTTGTTGTGTTTCTACTCTGGAGCCCTGCAGCGATGATGCTCTAATTTGTTCTGACCTGTCAGTCCCACTGTGGACTCGCTTGCATGATCCAGGGCTGCTGTGTGCATGCTGGTCAACCAAACCTGATGAAACCAACTGCAAAAAGAAAAAGAACAAAGAGCTGTTGTAGAGTAGATACCGAATCTAAGGGTGATATCTTAATTCTGCTGCTGCTTTGTGTGCGTGTATCTACGTGTGTCTGAGACTAAATGCAGAAGTCAAGAAAAGGGAGTGAGAGAATGCAGTGTGTCCTACTTAGTCTACTTGGCTGCGGTTCTAACGTTACTCCCTCGCCCCTTCAAACCCCCCTCAGGCTCCCAGTTCTCTCCTGGAGGCTCTGGAGCAGCATCTAGCCTCTCTGGAGGGCAGGAAGCTCAAGGACCTTTCCACTGCCAGCAGGTACGATCAGACCACAAGGAAGCTCCTCAGATCTGCACCAGCTTATTAATACTAGTACTACCACTAGTACGCTACCCTACTACAATCATTATTAATACTACTTTTTACTATTACTGGTACTCCTGAAAACACTACTAATGCTACTTGAATTAATATAACTACTTTTACTACATATCTATCACTACTACAGACAATATACTGCTGATCTGCTACAAGTCTGTCCTCTTGCATCAACAAGGCAGTTTTGCCCAGAAAACTGTTGCTCACTGGATATTTTCCTTTTGTCAAACCATTCTCTGTAAACCTTAGGGATACATGTGTGTGAAAACCCCACTGGATCAGCAGTTAATGAAATACTGCTGTCTGGCACTAACAAAAATGCCACATTCAAAGTCACTTAAATCACTTTTTCCCCAATTCTCATGTTCAGTTTTAACTTCATCTTCATCACAATGTCTATAGGCTTAAATGCAGTTACTTGACGCCATGTGATTGGCTGATTAGATATTTGCATTAAAAAGCAGTTAGCAATAAGTGTATCTAATAAAGTGGCTGCTGAATGTAGTTAAACTGTTAGATTAGTATTAATGGATGGCGACATTAGCCACTTTGTCCAGACTGAAAACAATACATAAACTGCCATGAAACTTTGTGCAGACATTGATGGTGCCCAGAGTATAAACTTTCTGTCTAACGCCACCATGACACATATCCTATCAGCTCGCACGTTGGATCAATTACAATTCACAGTTGGTGCAGATGTTCATGTTTTTAATGAATTATATTTCGCACTCGACTTTTCATCTTCTGCAGTTATTAGCTTAAAACTTCTAATTGTCAAGGAGATTGATTCATCTCTGAGTTTGAATATCTCGATGAGCATGACAGGCCCCACAGAACCAGTATTGTTTATTCTTAGTCTTTTTATAATAAAGTTACAAAGTTATAAAGTGCAACTCAGTAAAAAGAGCAACAACAAATAAACAAAAAAAAGCAGTATAGCAACTATGTAAATTCTGCCAGCTTTGCAAAAATGTGTGTTTGTGTCTCATCCTAAGATCCAGCACCTTGTCCAGTGCAGTGTCCTCTCTCTCCAGCACTGGGATCTCTCTCAGCCGTATGGATGACAAGACAGAAGAAAACAGACTGCAGCAACACAAGGCGAGACATTTGCAAGAGAAAAGCACACTGAAATTTATTTAGCTAGTGTGAAATGTGTACACAACTAAACCCCAAGTCTTTTTCATTCTCCACACCTTTGTTGAAGTTGAATAGACAAGTGCATTAATCCTGCAGAAATACACTGTCTGTCTCTGGCTGCTGGCCCACACAGGGCTGCACAGAGAATAGAAATGAACTCACAGTCCAAATTCCTTCTGCAGTGGATTTTTCATTCAAATAAAGAAGTATCCAGGACAACCTAACGTCCTTAAAACACTGGGAATATACATACAAATTGCTAACCTACTTAAAAGTGAGAAATGATGTTAACAAACCATGACAATATTAGAATATTCAAAGTAACATAAGAAGCTCACCTTCTGTTGATGCTGTCCAAACAGGAGGACGGTCATAAGGTGATTGACCTTCAGACACCAAATGTGTCACCCAGCACCCAATCAGTGGGCAGTGCCAACAGCAGCGGAGGGGCCACAGATCTCTTCTCCAATTCACCCATTGTACCTGTCAACAACCAGTGAGTCTAATATGTGTTGTCACACACATAAAGTTCTGTATATTGTTTTTTTAGCTTTTATTGTTTTCTGTCTCACATGCAAACTACTATTCTCTAATTTCCTTTGACCACAGTTCTTTAACAAGAAGCATTTTGCCTTGCTGTCACTGTAAATTATTACTGTAATTATTATTTTTAAATGGTCTTTTCTGGTTACATAAAACTAAAATGAGAAACCAAACTGTGCTCTCCTCCCCATTGTCCTTCCTGCAGTGTGCCAAACCTGACCAGTGAGCTGTTCACCCTGCAGCCAAACTTCACCCCCATTCAGACCACGCACACTGTGCCCAACAATAACAATGCCTGGGGAGGTAGGATGGCAAACACACACAAAATCATGCAAACATACAACAAATTGTGCAGCTTAATGTTTAGTTGCACAAGCAAAACAACACACACTGCTCAGAGCTGGATACATTTTCGCTGTCACTGCTCTTGACTCATTTCCCATATTTTCTCCTTTTACGTTACCATGGTAACCATTGGATGTCAGGTGATCTGCTGAAGCCAGCCCCACCCACTCAAATTCACAGCCCAGGAGCACCATTGCACTCCGGGAAAATGCTGCCCAATGACTTGGACTCCTCATTAGCCAGCCTTGTTGGTAGTGAGTAGACAGTCTCCAAATATTTAGTAATCACTTCCATTTTTCCTGTTTCCTTCTCCTCTGTCTGTTCCTTTCTTTCAGCTGATGTTGTGGTTTTTTTTTTCCTTCTCTCAGACCTGCAGTTTGGGGGAACGCCAGCTAAAAAGTGAGTGGGTTTCTTCTGACATCAAAAACAAAGCCGTGAGAAAGAGACTCTGTCTATCCAGTTTTAGCACTGTTCAGACTTACTTATGAGTCATTATTTCCACTCTGCATCATCTTTGCACCTGTAAATGCAGTGTGTGTGTATCTGTGTGCATCAGACCAGAGCTCCAGTGGAGTCAGCTGGTAGAGAAGAAGCCAACAGGAGGAAGTGGCTGGCAGTCAAAGACCATGTGCACCAGCACCAACTGGACTCACACCACCCATCCCATGGCACCTGCACCCATGCCGGTCCCACAGATGGTAAATTAAAACTACAGTCAGGTGGTCATGAAGTTCTGACATCTTCCACCTAATTCTTAACTCCTTTTCTAAAAAACGTTTTTAGTGACCACTAGTAACCAACCTCTGGTACTAGTTACTAACCCGCTTTTAAAACAGCACATGTAAAACCTGTTCTCGAAAAACCATCTCAGATCCTTCCACACCTGAAGCTGTAGACCCATTTTCATTCCACACAATTAACAGGTTTTCTTTATACAACTAACAAGTTTGAAATGTTTCTGCGCACACCATAGTACAGAGAGAGTTATAGTTAAAATAATTAATGATATCAGGACAGAAACTTAGCTAACAATAGAATAAATTCTCAGTTTTGGTACTACTATGCCCAGATTTTGACACTGTTGATCACCAACAGACTGAAAAAACACACTGCCCTGACTGGAATTGTTTTTGACTGCTTAGTTTTCTAGTTAGACAGTTCTTTGTTGAAACAAATGCTAAAGTATCTCAAACTTCTAAAATATCTTATAGTATTCCCCAGAGATCAATTTTGGGACCACGATTTTTTTAACTTTATATGTTACTAATGAGTCATCAGGAGATGCAGCATCTCTATACCTACGCGGATGACACTCAGTTTTATGTGGCTGAGTCTCCTGATGGCACCGGACTAATTATTGTTTTTAAAAAAAAAAAGTATTTTAGACATAAGCACCTGGATGTTGCTACCGCTAAACCAGGATTTAACTGATATTTCAGTCATTGGACTTGAGGCTTAGGACTTGCCCCAAATCAACAAGCCAGAAACCTCTGTTTAATCTTTGACTCTGACTTTAATTTTAATGCTCATGTGGGGTTTGTCACCATATTTGCTTTATATCATCAAAGATTTTGTGAAGGTGCGACCAACAAAGAAATACCAATGCATGCTTTTATATCTAGCAGACTGGACTAAGCGAGGTACTTACCCTTGCAGAAATCTTTTGAAGAAGGATTGTGTTGGGTATTAATTTGATGCCATCCATCATTTAGTCAGTGGAATCAGTTTCTCCTAATGATATATCTCACTCTGGAGAGAAATTCATGAAATATACCTGTTGGTTAAATGTAACTTTCAGCTGCATTCGGGGCTTTTGAAGGAGCTCCCAAATGTGCCTCCGTCCTTTGCACTCTATTCTAATTATCTACATGTCTCATCCATTCAATCTGGTTTCATCTTTTAATGTTCAACTGATTGACCTCTCAACTCACACCGCTCATTTATTCAGCAAATGGCCTGGAAAGCCAGCAGCCCGACTTGAATAGAAAGTAGAAGTGATCAAAATATGACAAATGGGCAAAGGTCTGATTTATCAACTCATGCCCTTATGTCCATTAGACATAAAGACACAAGGATAGGTTTTATCAATAGGTACTGCAAACTGTATTAACCATTTTTTTCTTCTCTTCCTTTATGTAACTATCAATAGAATGGGATGATCTATACTGGCTATGTAAGTAACTTATTTTTCACTTCAGTTCCCCCACCTGTTTTCATCATGCTCTTTACTTTGCTTTTTTGAACATCTATGTCTGTGACACTTTATTATTAGGCTGTATTGTTGAAATCACATAAATTATCAGAAGAAAATGGAATTTTTTTGCTTACCATGCTGCCTTCTCATTCTAGCTCAGTAAATGTTGCACGCCTTTTTGTTGCTCAGGATTAGATGTCTTACTAGATACAAACAAACTCTTAAGAAACATGTCTGACTTTGTCTGGGGACACACCGTATTTGTTAGGTTAGACATGAAGCTAACAGTGTTTGGGTAGATTTTAAGATGGTACAGCTTATAATGAAAGTGCTCTATTGTGCTTCTCTTTCTACAGGCTCCAGCACCAGTGGCTTTTCCTATGACGACACCCCAAGTGCCTGTGTATGGAATGGTAAAGAAACAACCTCCTCCTAGCTAATCTCACTGAAACATAACGAAATCTTTAATTCATACTATGCTGGAATTGATCTCCTCTTTGTTCCACGCCTTTTTTACCCCTTCTTCCTGTTCTTCACCGGCACTCACCTGTCACCTCACCAGCTCCCTCCTCAGATGACTCATCAGATGGGGGGCGTTCCCATGATGCCCCCACAGCCTGTCATGTACAACCAGCCGGTCCTGAGACCCAACAATCCCTTTGGACACATCCCAGGGGCACAGGTAACATGAACACACACACACACACACACACAAAGAGACATAGAAACATAAAATTGGGAAATAGGACTATTTCTACTTAATACATTTTTAAAGGTATATTAACATACAGTATATGTCTGAAGATTCTCAGTCATCCAGGTGAAGTTGTCTGGACATTGAGTCATGGCAACTGGACTTCTTACATACATACAGTATAGTACTGTGCAAATGTATTGGGCTACCATTAGGTTTGTTGTTTTGGCAATCCTATTGTGAGCATGTATATACTTATTTCTTACTCTCTTTATTAGAATAAAAGTAGGAAATATGAAAAATGGGTCGCTCTCACCTTTGTGCTTTGAAATGTTTAATTTAACCAGAAGTAGTAGCTAGACTCGGTAGAACAACAAAAAAAAATTGCATCTTAAAAAATACTGGGACATCCTAAACTGTCTTAAAATACAACAGCATAACAATAACGCTGGGTAAAATTTAGCTTCAACACAAACACTATATCAGTGCTTTATGGGAGAATGCAAGTGCACTCTTTCTTTGCTATTCTTATCGGTTGATCTGAAGCGTTCAAGCTGTGCAGCGCACCAGAAGCAGGATCAATCATGTTGTCAGATAATTTGAAAATTGACCATTAAGTGTGAAAAGTCTTTTTCACTCCAAGTAATCATCAGTTGGTACAGCTATGGGACTCAGGAGAACAAACAATCAAGTGTATTTTGACCAATTATTCAAAACATAACACAGCAATATAATTGCTTACTGAACACTCACACTTCTCAGAAGCTGTTTTTCTTGCACTGCAGCAGGTAATATGCTTGTCAATAGATGCCTGAACACTTGATGAGGTGTTTTGTTGAACTAAATTACTCTCCATTCTCACCTCGTCCTCTGCAGATGCACTTCATGTAGGGATGATGTAACCATGGCAGCAAAGCTGAGAGAGAGAAGGCGAGAGGAAAGAGTTGAAGAAAACAAGTCCAGAGAACCAAATCCAGTGCAGGAGGAAGAAAGACGAGGACAGGGAAGAAAAGGGAGGGAAGAGGAAGGACGAGGACCAGAGGAGGGATAAAAGATTAAATGCCGATGTCCGTTTTCGTTTCGCCTGACCCTCTAATCTCCTCTCCTCTCTCCATGTGGCTACTGATCTTTCTGTCTTTCTCTAGTGCTGGGGCACCAGAGGCTTCGCATCAATCCCACTCATCCTCTGTTTGATTTGCCAATTCAGATGGCGATTACTGACACCTCTGCGCAATTGCAGAAGCTCTATTACCACCTTCTGACCTCCTCATGCTGATAATTTCATTTACATTTAAAAACTTACCCACTTCTCTCCCCATCCCACAACTGAATCAAACTTGGAGGACACATCTCTTTCTCTGATTGGATTGTTTGCTGGCACTTTACTCAACGTGAACTTTGCCAAGGGTGTATGTCTGTGTAGGTGATTTTAGCATCTTCTCCAGATTGGTTCCTGGTTGCGTGTCATCCATCACCTGATGTCAGCAGTAATTGATTTGAATGCGTGTGCGCGTGTCCTTTTTTCTACATTTCAATGTGCTGCATCAACACTACTGTCTTTTTATGAGCTCCATTTGTTCTTCATTGCCAATTTCACATTGGGAATCCGGCGTGGAACGATGATTTGCAGTGACGATTGAGTGTGTACTGTATGTGTTTATCTTTTGGTACCTGATGTCATTACTGTGTTGCCAGGTACCAATGTGTTACTGCACTGGAACTATTGATGAAAGCACTGAGCCAGACCCAGGCATCACATTTGGATGTAAACAAACCTCTCACACTATCTCTGCTACTTGGGGAAATGCTGTACACACCGTGTATTTTGTTCTTTTTCCCCTCCTCTACAGCTGTGCAATATCATGCAACCTTGTTACTGTACTTTCTCTCCACCATTAGCCTGTTTAGAAGTTGTTTCCTGCTGTAATGTACTTTCTGTGTCCACATCAAGTTTCCAATTTGTTTTATAACTTGTTCTGTTGAACCTGAACTGCTCTAAAAGTAGTGAAAAATGCACTGAGAGCCACATAAAAGAGGTGACTGGAGATTAGTCAGTAGTTCATTCTCAGACTTGACATGGTCTCACTGTCCTGAGCATTCGGCTTGTCCAAAATTTGTCTCTTGTGTAGTCCTTTACACTCCAGAAAAACTAGATAAGGGTAATTACTGCAGCATGATGTCCCACCTCCACTTGGAGGAATAACAGACATTGCTAACACACAGATAGGTTTGTTAATGTAGTGTTAACATTTGTGGACAGGACAGCTGAAGGTCAGTCAGACGAGTAGAATGAGGACTGGACTGCTGAAAAGCTGCTGAGGGTAATGGCTGTTGATCACTACCCTAATAATGTCTGCAGTGATGACATATAGATTCATTCAGACAGCCAGACGAGGGAGGCTTTAATGAGACGTTAAATGTTATACAATATATAAATATATAGCACAAACCTTCAAAGAGAGGACAATGCTCTGCTGCACAAAAACCTAAAATCATTGCTGGGATGTACAGTTGAAAGGGGCAATAATCGATTGGAGATTAAGTTGTTTTCTATGGACTGTCTGTTGTATGTACATGTACTGTATGTGTGTTTGTGTGCACAAGCCTTCTCATAGAGACAAACAGGGTTCATGAGATGAAAGGTCTCTAGCGAGCTGGTAGCGTGTATTAACCTAGCAGTGTTATTGTGATCATGTCTCAATCTGAACAACATCAGTTTAAGGTGGATCTACGATCACACACCTGCTGAAAAATGCAAAAAATCATCCTGAGTCACTGGACCTGGAATCTCAAAGTGAATCTAAGGTGACCATCTCCAGCTGCAAAGGCTGGTGATTTACTAAGGAAATTGTCAGAGAATTGCAACTGTATGGTGGCGTGTCATTCTGATTCAACTTTAACTGCGGGCTGCGCAAAAAACCAATCTCCCTTAGTACCTGCAGCTACGACTTTACTCCCAGCAGAGACTTCCGTGATAGAAATAGTCACCAAGCAGGCAGATATTCTCTGAGGTTTCTAATTAAGAGGTCAGCTCACATTCGGACATCTACTTTTGGAAAATTGTTGTTTCACTCTGCCCCTATTATTCCTTGTTCTAGTGTTTTGTCTTTATCCTTCAACTGAATGCTCTTTTCATTGTGCACTTCATTCCCACAACGCAGCTCGATCCATCCTGGGCCAACCTCTGACTGTTATTGCGTCCTCTGTATATAGGTAATGCCGTTCATGTGTTTTTAGACGTGCTCTCTCTGTAAAGTGATTGAAGCCCCATTGGATGACGTACTGTATGTGGGACAATTTATTGCTGTATCTGTGTTTGAATGGTTGTATTTTGAAGGTGTCATCATCCAGGGATGGGTGGGGGTGGGCGGGGCTGATGTTTGTGATGTTCGTGTCCATCTCAAGGAGGAAGGGGGTGGGGTTTTCGGCGGGTCAAGAGTAAACTATCACAACTGGTCTATACCAAGAGTGTCTTCATCGAGGAAGTGGACAGGACAGGGTCTGTCCTCTTCGAAACAGGAACATTCTTTTGCACCAAAGTCATCATCAAAGCGCAGCTTCTTCTTATTCAAGGTCACTACGGATGGATGATATCAAAATTCAAAAGGATTTTTTGTTTCTTTATTTTAGAGACAAAGAAACTGTCTTTTTTTGCATGATTAAGTGTCGTCTTTTTATTGGCTTGTGTGCCCGGTAAAAGCATGACCATTGTGTGAACTCTCACTTACCGGTGTTTGAAAAACGTTAAGGAAATTTCTCCATGAGATTTTTTACTTACCTCTTGACATGAACATTCATTGACATTCATAATCAACTGTTTTACAATGTACAGTCTGTAACTGTTTGAAGGCTGCCTCGCATGCAGAAATGCAAACTTGCAAATAACCCATCAAACTTCAAACTCAGTTACCACAACTGCATCTTTGTAAAACACCATGTATGTCAATGCCAGTTATCACCTAGCTAGCTAGACATTGCAGTCTTGTAAAATCGCTCTTTATTAAAGCGTTGCTATTTTCAATACGTGTGTTTGAATGTTCGCTCCTTTTTCATGCTATGCCAGCAGCATCATGGGAGGTTGTGACTGAAAGTCAAAGTACTGTAATAAGTGTTTGGTCTGGTCCACATTGTGTGGTGTTTTTAATGTGTTTGCCCAGTCTTGTCCTATCTGTTACCATCAACTGGATTTGTTAATTCACAGTCATTCTCTAAAGCACATACTGGTTTCCTGTAACCGGGCTTCAATTCGTCAGAAACAGCCACTTTAGAAAGTGTACGAGGGGATTTTAAGATCAAACACAATTTCAACCTCACTATTTAACTACAGACATTGAAACTTTCCACCAGTCATATCCGTACACTATATTCTTTGAGGAAATAGTTTCAGTTATCAATATAGGTTTTCTTTACTGTATCCTGCTAAGTTAATACAAGGGATACAGCATAAATACAGTACACTAATAAATACAATATTCAATGTGGAGCGGGATTTTGCATTAGCTAAAACAAGAATTCTGTTTCTTGGACTCTGTAGTCTGTTCAGAAAACCTGTTTCAGCAGCAGTCTGTTTTTTTTTTTCACTCCTTAGCCTTTCCATACTAGTCAATAAATACAAAGACAAAATGTATGTAATATTTTCTGCTTCAGAATCTACATACATCTTTAGCATACATACAATATTTCTACCTGCACTCTAACTTTACAAAAAGGGCACTGGAGGTGAATTTAAGTCAACACATACTTAGAATAGATTGCTTGTAATCCTGTATTTTCCATAGTGGAAAAATCCCAAGGCCATCATCTACTGACACTCAATGGGATCCTTATAAAACATTACTGAGGATACTTCGTGGACTAATCTGGCACCTGGAAACCAGAGATATACGTTACCATAGCAGAAACTGCATTTCCATGTCTTTGTATCAGTGAAAGACGCATGATGTCTATGCAGTTTCAAGCTCCACCCTGTGTCCATCTACGTATTTAGGCCTACTCATCATATTACATGCAGTATACCCTCAGTATTGTGTATACTGCATTGACAACCCTCATTCAGTACTCTAGTATCCATCTGTCCACTGCTGAGGGCATGAAACTCAGTGAAAAAGTCTTGTTAGCTAGGAGTGAGGTTCCACACCTTCAATTACTTCTCATTTTGTTTTTTGTATAGCCAAGTGATTGAACTATCTACAAGTTTGGATTGTTCTCAAATTATTTGTTTATTTGAAAAGCATAGGTTGATGTTTTTTGGAAGAAAATTAAATAAAATGTCATCTGATGCTAAACTCTACTAAGTTATTGGGTACCTTCTCCACAAACATTTTAGAAACAAATAATACAGTAATTTGTGAGTACTTCGAGTGAAACTTGCATCTTCAAATATCAACACAGAGAAGCTAAAGTTTAGTTGAAATTCATTTATTGATAATTAAACATTTCAAAGGACATAGGACAAAATGTAATTTAAAACAAAATGATAATATTTGTGTTCACTCATTCATACAAGTTGAATGTGGCTTCAAAAATTGTTGTTTTGGGGGCAAGGGGGAGTTGAGCGTTGAACCAGCAACCGATCCAGGTTATTCAGCTCTGAAATGGAGGGCCTGCCAATGTGCTCTTAAGCAAGGCACTTAACCCCAAAGTGGCCCCAGGGGCACATGTAGAAAAACTAAAACAACGCATTTTACCTAAATGTCCCATGTCCAGCTGGCCTGTGATTGCCCTTTACTCTTGATCAACAGGCTGTTTGATACAGGTACCAACAACAATGTGCCTGCTTCAGAAAGGGCTGGGATTTAGACTACGAGACACTATACTTGTCCTCAGAAGTGTGTGTGTGTGTGTGTGGGCAGTACGTTGGGTGGAGGAATGTATGGGAAGAGTTATGCCTGGAGAATATGTAGGGATATGATCAGAAAAATCAAAAGCCGGAGAAAAAAAAATAAAAGCTCTTCTCTCACAAGAAAGGATGAGAGATCCGTTTCCATATATCCTGAAATATTGCCAAATAAAAATTCCTGAAGACAGGCAAGAAATAGGAAATATGGACAAAGGTGTATTTGCATGTTTGTATGAGTGTTTATGAGTGTATACGCATGTTTCAGGGGAGGGGCAGAAGTGTGTGGTCTGAGTGTTTACCTTAGTGGGGGGACACCCCATCGTCCACAGCATTTTCAGGCCTAAGGCTGCTGTTTTCCCCATCCCACGCTACAGCTGCGTGTGGCGTACGTCCAGGGCAAGGGCTCAGTTTGGCTCCCTCCCACTCTAGCTGCAATAATCAGCAAGAGGAAGAAGGTGGCTGGAGCAGCAACAACAACAAGGCATGCAACTAACAGTTCACATGGAGAAGGTGGAATAATGTGGAAATGTAGAGAGGGTATGTGTCTTTTAAACCTAACAGCACTACCAATTCAGGTGGCGAATAAGTAAAAAGAAAATTAACTAGTGTGGTACAATCACCAACGAAACAACCACTGTAAGTAATAGAAAATACAGGTGGAATCAAGTGTGCTTTAGTATAATTTGCACCATGTAGTCTGCTTTACATGGAAATGCAAAGAAGCCAGTAAAAATATTTCTTGATATAACTGAAGTGGAACAGTTTATATGTGATGAGTGAGAGAAAACCAGCGATCCTAGCCATGTGTCGGAAATAACTGGTGAGATCAGAAAGGGAAAGGTCAGCCGTTTTCACTGCTGCTCAGGAAAATCTGCAGCTTTACTAAATCCAAAGCAACCTTCATTGTCACCAGCAGCACCAAGATAGTCAAATTATGTCCACTCAGTCAATAATTCTATGTAATAAGTCAATACACTGCATTTAGACAAAAATACACCTGTACCTGTTTTAGCACAACTGGTGAATCACTCTTTTCTGCCAATTTTAGAACCTGCACTTCAAATCATAGGCAATGCCTGATCTTACATGCCGCAAAGTCCAAACACCAATCACTAAATGCTAGAAGCATCACTTTCAGCAATAAAAAAAAGAGTTGCCTTTTGTTTTTAAATAGACTGGTACAACAGCTCAACTGTCCTATCTTATCAACTCTATTCACAAGTTTCATCACTGGTTTTCAATTTGAGTAGAAGCATGACAGCAGCTAATGAAACTGGAACAAAACCCAATTACAGCCAAAAAACAACTGAGAATTTAAGGTATATATAATGTTTAGGTTCTTTTAACATTTGGCTTTTATAAATTCAAATATGTACCTACAAAAACACAATTCCCCTTCTTCAGTCAGAAAAAAATATCAAAAACCTGGCCCCAACTTCATCTTTAAACCAGATATGCAGGTAATTGCCTTGCTTTTCATACAGGATGCACTGATAGCAATTCAACATTGAACTGAAATAGAAACGAATTATTAACTCAGGTTTTTCACATTAACCTTTGAATAAAAGCTGACTGACAGGATATATTTATATCATCAGAGTAGGACCCATGTTTGTTTTACTCTTGTTTCTGCTGACTGAGATACAAGAAAAACCTGGCAAACTAGTGCAAGGGACTATCCAATCATGCACATGTCAATGCATTTCAATTTATTTGCTAGGGTCTTACAACCCTGTTTTATCAATATCACGTCAAAAGATAACACTTGGCTATCCCTCATAACTGTCAAACTTTATAATGGATTGTTTTCGTAGACAAAAAATTTCCTCTGGATTAACCACCATCACTCAAACAACAGGTAGGCTCAAGAAAACTGTTCATGCCAACAGGTCAAATGAAGAAAATTATTATGATCGAGAGTTAAGTGAACTGTAAAAAAATAATCTCATGAGCCTACAGTTTGTGATTTTTGCCACATCAAAGGGAATCAAAGAACAAAAGTTGAGTGGAAAAAAAAAAACTCACTACTTTCAGTGTGAAATGCTTCATTAGCATTAAACCTGTCAGCTCATTGAAACCAGCTTGAAACACACAATCTGGTCAATCAGCACACATTCTTAATCGCTAACAGGTCAAGACGCTTCAGTAAAGGCAACAAAATCAACCTGGTGCAACGCTCAAGTGTTTGCAGTTAAATGTTTGGACAAACAGACTGGCTCGTACAAAAAGGGTAATTTGACTGAGATCAAACTATGCCCGTTACATACTCTGCAAAGGGTATTGGCATGGCAACACACGTGTGTGCTTGGATACACATTTAAAGTGCGTTATCATGAAGGACTGTGTTTGTAGCCAACTAACAAGATGCCAAGATGTATCTGTTTAAAAAGATGTTATAATAGACTGAAGCTATTTGATTGATATTTAAATCTTGAGCAGTACCTTTATTTTGAGCTCTTGTAAAAAACTCTGGTGAAAAGTTTGAATGTTTTACAAATTTTGCTATGCAACATTGTAAAGAATCCATTTTAATGCAAATTTTTATGTAGAGTATATAAGAGGCCTGGTGCAGCCATAAACGAGAAGCTTATCTCATGAAATCCTACGCCTCCGAGTCAAACTTTGTCCCAAGAAATGTTTAGGCTTCTTTAACATTCAACAAGGAACCAGCTGTACTTCTAAAACATCTAACAGAAAACGCAAACGCTTCACAATATGCCAATCTTAGCTGTCCCACTTGTTAACTCATAAATCATATCCTTAACTCAACAGGCATCAACTCACAGACAAGCCAGTTAAGAGACTAGGATAGTTAAGATGTACAAAAGGTGAGCTGCTTTAGATTTAAAGCACATTCGAATGACAACCTTGCTCCCTGTCTGATTTTCCTCTTTAAACTGTCCCCTATGTATATACACATGCGCACACACACATACACACACACACATCTGCAGTGTGGAAGGAGTATGCAGGAAGACTATCGATAAGGGGGTTCTGGCGTGTGATAAGGGTAATCATTGCGCTGGGGCATGGGTTGCCCGTGTGCGGGTGTCTGCTCATACGGTGTGGATGTGGAGTAGCTTCCCGCTGCTGTGTAAGCTCCTGATGAGTCATATGCTCCGTAGCCCGTAGATGCATCATAGCCTGCTGAGGTGTCGTAGCTTCCCGTCGAGGCATCGTAGTTCCCAGATGAAGTGTCATAACTCCCCGACGAGGCATCGTAATTGGCCGTGGTGTCATATGTTCCTGGTGCCGCGTAAGATCCAGATGCGGCATACGTTGGAGGTGCTGTGTACGTCCCTGGTGGTGCGGTTGCAGTGGTGGAGGCCTGTGCCTGTGTGGTGGCCGGCGGAGGAGGTGGTGGTGGTGGAGGAGGAGGATTGGTGTAGGCATACTGGAGGTAATGATACTGCTGCTGGTACTGTTGATACTGTTGGTATTGATGCATTTGCTGGTAGTACTCTGAGTAAGACCTGGTGGAAGATGTAAAAGGGAAGTAGAACAAAGTAGAAAGTGAAGTAGAAACAAAGCAAATGTAGTCTAAAAACCCACATCATTAAATAAAATGGACAAGTGGAGGTTTTGTATTTCTTAGTATTTTTTTTTTATTACACTTTTTAATTATTGCCATCATTTAATCAATATGGTAAACATATTTAAATAACTAATAAATGTTTATGTAATAAAATGTACAAGCAGGATGCAGGCTTAATATGCAGACTTTTCTTCTACCTCTGTCCTTTACTAAAATGTGTTGTGTGTACCTAGCAACAGGATCTGACCCTTCAGGAACTGCGGTGGCAGTTGCGGCATCTTCGGGTCCTCCAGGTGGCGTCGGCAGCAAGGCGCGTCGTTTAGGTCGTATCTGGGCAAAAGAACCTGGAACAGGGTCGGGGAGGAGAGGAGCTCGATTTCCCCTAATTGGACTACGGTCCCGCTCAGTTTCTGTAGATGCTGCCTTTTTTCCTGCCTGCTGCTCTGCCAGAACCTTGTCAGTAAATATTCAGAACAGATACAATATTGTTAGCGATATAAAAATATACATGGAGAAGAACAATAAATATTTTTCCTTATAAAAATGCTAGTAGACCTTCTGTCCCTCCTGAAAAAACTTGGCTCTTGCTGCCTCAAAAAGCGTTGTTGGATCTGTTACATCCTGTGGATCTACTTCTTCAGCCACACTAGGGGTGTGATTGGCAATATCTTGGTACACCTGGTCAGCAACAGTTCCATACACCTGGCTGGCAAGAGCACCGTATATCAACCCATCTGCACCTTTAGCGCTTGTAATGCCTTTCAGAGCAGCATAGGTGGGGTCAAAGGATGTGGTGTTGTAGAATGAGTTATGGACACTTTGTTGAACCTGCAAAAAAAGATTAGCAACACCAGCATTAAAAAAATGTAAAAACTGAAAAGATTTTATGTTGAAAACATGATTACTAACAATTGTCTGTGAGTTTTCCACCAAGTCTCCAAAGTTCAGTATACCACAACAGTGGACACGCTGCTAGACAATGAACTTACTTGTATGGGTAGTCCTGCAGCGGCTGCAGCAGCTGCTGCAAGCACGGCTGCTTGACTCTGGTGATGCTCTAGTGATGGAGGTGGTCGGGGAAGAAGACCCTCTCTGCCACCTGCAATAAGGAGAGAACAGAAAACATTATGAGAACATGGATGTGAGCAGTTTACAGCATTCAGTTACATGGATCTTTCATCTCTACCTGTTGTTGGGTTGGTTGAATTTCCAGACGTCACAATCTGGTTGATCAAAGGTTGGGCCTTTGACAGCTCAACGGCCAACTGTCGGCCCTTGAACATGGTCCCACTGAGTGCTTCAATAGCTGCCATGGCCTCCTCCTTCCTCTCCATATGCACAAACGCATACCCAACATTTGAGCATAATCTGGCTGTAGAGTGGGACAAGGAAGTTCAGCGCTAATAAGAGATTGATTCCAAAATAAAACGAATCTATCCCACATTTTAATTTATTTAATTAGGTGTGAAGTTATTGTTACCTTACATATATGCTCAAGTAACCTAGACTTTTTTTTTTGTCTCTCCCCCCCCCAGATTTAGACTTTTACAAAACCTAAAGCTGACTCATGTAAACCCCTACAAAATTTTATTGTACTATCTGTATTGGTGAGAGGCTTTCTAACTCACCTTTGACTTTATCACAGTCTAAAACTCGTCCAAACGTTGAGAACAGCCCGTGCAAATCATCTGCTGAACATGTTGCACTAAGGTTCCCCACAAACACTTTAGTAGAGTTGGGTGGGCGGGCGCGTGATTCCTCAACTACTAAGGGCCTTCCTCTGTACTCTTTGCCATCAAGATGTCGTATGGCTCTGTAAGGGGAATTAAAAAAAGAAAAAAAAAGAAAGATGGTTCATCATCATCGGTTAGCAGCAGAAAACACCAGATGTTTTATCCGAGGTTAAAAATGAGTGGAACAATTTATAGAATAGGTGGAAGTAAACTTATACAATCCAAATGGTGCTTATCCTAATAATAATAATAATTAATGAGTTGTTAATCCTCTTGGGGGTTCTGTGATTTAGACAGGGACACTTCGACATGTGACCAGGAATCGAAGAACCAGAGGTCGAACCACCATCTCCTGGGTTTGTAGAGGACTGCCCTACCAGCTTAGTCACAGTTGTCCCTTAGATTTACAAGCTACTTAATATTTTATAGGGAATTTTTTGACTATAATCAAAGTCTCTTGAACTAATTAATTTGCAATAGTGTTATTATAATTTTTTAACCCAAAAAACATTTAACAATATTCTGGTATCTCAAATATCTTTAAATACTGCACAACTATGGCTAACAGGCATGTCAGCTCTATTAGACCTGCATGCTTAGATATATATATAAAGTTCTCTAATTGTATTAGAAATCTAGGGCTTTTGTTACTGTTAGGAGACAGTGCTCAACACTAGCAGTTTTAAACATTTGTCTCAAACATCTCAGTAGTTTTACAGAATCTACAGAAACCGAATGGCAATTGCTTGTATCTTCTACTTGTAAGTCGCTCTGGATAAAAGCGTCTGCCAAGTAAAGTAAAGTTTAATCTTAGTAGTGAAAAGTATATTGTTCAGCACAATAACTTAAGAGTTTTTATCAGACACATTAAGCAATAAGTAGCACGGTACGTGCTTACATTCAATCTTTTACATATACACATAAGAGCTTAGATTATGATTAATTACAGCTACACTGGAAAGATTCACCTTTTATACACAATTACATGCATCGACTATGAGATTGTTATAGTAATACAGAGCAGTTTGACATAATTATATTGCAAGTTTTGTTTGTAGCTTCCAGCGTTATGTAGAATTATTTCCTCCTGTCAGTTTGTAGACGTTGCTCAGTAAAAGGATCCATATAAAACATCTCCATTGTGAGAACTTCTGTGCGCATTTCTGCAGGTGTTGCAGTATGAGTCAATTCATTATTTATTTATGACTAGTCAGGATCAGTCAGAACATTAAATGATATTACTATCCCTCACGCTGCCCTCGTGCTGCGTGAGAGATGTCTGCATATTTACATTTGCACAATAGCTGCGGCAAATGTACAGAAACAGGTTTCATTAATACGAGAAGTAGTGAAAGTGCACTGAATGGGATTTTCAGTACAAAAAGTGTATGTATACTTTACATTTTGTATCAGTCATTTTTATACAAATATTTTTGGGTTGTGATACAAATCATCTAAGTTTCCATTATTTCCTATGGGGAAATCTGCTTTGATATACGAGTATTTTGGATTACAAGCACATTTGCAGAACGAATTATGCTTGCAATCCATGGTTTAACTGTACTTAATTTCTTACATGTTCCTATAGACTGTCTCCCTTTTGTACAACCTGTCTAAGTGTCTTACAATTCCCATAAAGCATCAGTGATCCAAACAATGTCTTTAGAATAAATAAATCTCTATATTATCCTAGGTTTAAAGTAGGCTTGATAGTAGAATCAAAAACAGCAGGACAAAGTCTGGTTAATATGTTCAGGGGTGACACGTTGGACAAATTTTAACCTTCATAACTGTGCCTGGTGAACAAAAAGAGTTACTAAATACTAGCTACTTGTTTAGGCTTCAATAGACAGTTTGTGTATGAAATCCTTTCCTAAAACGTGTACAGCACCTCTTATAGTATATCCACTCATAACAATGGACTGCTGAATACCTGTCTGCTGCCCCCTCTCCCTTCAGTGTCACGAAGGCATACTGTCTGAGCAAAGAGCAGGTGTTGATCTCTCCATAAGGAGAAAATAGCTTGTTTAGCTCGTCGTGAGTCGCATCTATAGGAAGATTCCCAACAAACAACTTCACGTTTTCACTGCTCATCTCTGTATCAGCCAGGCATCTGCAAAAGAGTCAACAGGATGTTAACGTTAAGCTTTGATACTATGTGGAATTAACGCTGCTGCATCTGAATAGAGAATTCCCTAATACATAAAATCACGACTATTGTTAAGTTAATTATTCGTTATCATTTATCCTATCTAGCGTGATGCTATCAGGTGTGGTCATTATCCAGTTAAAACACTGTCAGCTGTTAAAAAGAGTGACTGGTTGTTGACATTGGCTAACGTCAGTCAGTTATTGTTAGCTAGCTAAGCTAAAAGCGTTAGCCAACTTTCGCGGCAAAAAAATGATAAAATGAAGTTAAAGCGATCCGCGAACACACTACATTAGTTAATGTCAGACAAACAACACATACGAGGTGACAGTAAACTGTGTCTATAATAAAATTTAGCAGAGGTTAAGCTTAGCCACACGACTAACAGTTAACGGCAGCTAAAACTACTGACGGTGCTGGCCATCTTGTTTGAACGCCAACGTTAACGGTACAAGCTAACGTTAGCTAAGCTAGCTAGCTAACGCTAACGTAGTGGTTTTTATCACGACTGAAAACGTTTACTTGAGCTAGTTTGGTAACACCGGCATGAGGTGTGATAAAAAATATTTACTAGTCATGTCACAGTTTCCGCTGTATACAATAAGTACGAAAAGCAGTAATTCTAGCAGCACAGTGCACGGAGCTCTTACCCAACGCGGTCCCGGAGCTGTTGTATTTCAAACCTCACATCCGGCTCCGGTTTCTTTAGGAGCCGTGGCAGCCATGGAGGCGCAGTCTCAACAAGTTTGTTCCAGATGGTTCACGACACTCAAACTCACAAAATGTACATCCGGAATAGCACAACTTACATATAACATCTTCTACTTATCCGCAAACGCAAATATTTTTCACATTTTCTATTAACCGCTTACTATCCTCAATGCACCAACAATATAATTTAACTTTAATTAAACTTGCTGCTGGTCTTGACGGTACCACAATGCGTGTCCCGTATTTTTATTTCCGACGTGTGAGTTTAGCGCCAGCCCGTAAATTAAAGTATTAAGACATTTTTATTTCCAGGTGAGATCAGGTGGGATTCAGGCGGAGCCAAAAGGGAAAGACTGAGAACACGCGTCATGACAGGCCACAGTGGAAAAGAAGTTGACTTTTCACGGTAATTAACGTGGATGGAGGAATAAGAAGCGTGCCATCATAAAGTGGACCCGAGAGGGATAAAGAGAAGAACCGTGGAGCAGAGGTAGGCAGTGAGCACTGTTTAGTACTAGTACGTACAGCACATAGGGTTTGATGTGAAGTTGTGTAATTGTACAGCTGGGAGACTCTGCGTGCAACATAGTTTGAAGATTTACAGGAATCCACGCTGTGGATCTAGAAAGATTTTGACATGGAGACAATAAGCAGGAATACCATATTTTAGAACCATAGACTTACTATCAGTGCGAGTTTCCTTTATATTTAAAATGGTAGTCGACTTTGTATATTCCTGTTTGTGTGTTTATGTGTAAACATCTCTGTCCCATATAGCTTCCTATTTCATTTAAGCTCTGTCTGAGCTGCTGTACTTGACCAAGTCTGGACTTGCTGTTGCAATCCAGGCAGATTTATTATGTGTCTGCATGTGTTTAGCAATCTCACCCACCTGGCTGTTATGAACGTGACCACAAAGACATATAATAACCACCTGTAGCATGCACAGGAGTGTATAATAACTTACAGGAAATGTAATAACAAAGTTTACTTATTTTTTTGTGTCTAGATGGCACAGCCACAAGAACCTCTGTATGATTTCCCAGAGCCCGCCCCACTGTTAGAGCGGAAGTTCTTGGGGCATCAAAGAGGACAAGTCTCCCTGAAAAGCATCAACGTACTGGACCGCCTCCTGCTCACTGTTCCTGTCTGGCTCCAGCTGTCAATCAACCCTGCTACTGCACTGCACATACTGCAGAGAGAGCCTCCTGGGGTTAGATACAAAAATGCAGTACACATAATGAAAATCACAGTACACCATTTGGGTGTGTGCACATTCTGATGTGCATTCTGATGTGCACACACCCCACATACTCCACCCACCCACACACACACACAGACACACACAGTGTTTCTGTCTCTTGTCGTCTATTTCCATGTCTTACACACTGGCGCTCAGTAATCTAGTTGTGTTTCTCTGCAGACATTCCTGGTGCGTAAGTCTCGAACATCCCAGAAAAAGGTGTTGTGTGTCCGTTTGGCAGATGACAGTATGCCATCATTTGTTGAGCAGTTTGGAATCAGGGAGGAGAACACCGGTAAGAGCCTGATACTCCTCGTCAGCTTTAATGTGAAGTTTCCATTCCCACCCCACAGTATAACCCCCCAAGACTGACTCAGCATTGTTTGGAACAGAAATTTTGAACCGCAGCAGTGTAATTACACATCAAACTACATTAAAATGTAAAATCTGTGCCATACATCATTTGGATAAAATGGTCAATTCTACAAGACTTGTTTACACTGTTTTAGGTAAATTAACATATATTTATTTAAAATATCTGAATTAGCTCCAGATGAAGAAACTGCTATTACTAACTACTCATTTCTGTTTCCACATTCCCTGTGCCTCTTGTATGTTTCCTCACTCGCAGCTCTGTCTCTGGAGATATCTGCCATCAGTTTTCCAGATCTGCCAAGGCTAATTTCTTTCTACTGTGTTAGCAGGTAAAATGTATTTTCCCTTTACTCAGCTGTTTGATTTTTTCCATAATATCTTCAAGTTTTCTTTTACAAGTACAAGTTTTCATGTACTGAGCACTGTACATGAAGTTTGTATTCATCTCTAAGAACTGATGTTGGTGTAAATATTATATATTATTTTGTATGTCAGAGATGTACTACCTTTCCCTCTGGAGCTGCCTGAAGCCATTGCAAAGGCAACATCTCACAAAGAGCTGGAGTCCATCTCACATATGGGAATAGGTAAGTTTGTAACCTCAACTTCTGAGCAACAAACATAAACACGATAAAAATAATAAATGATTACAGCTCAAAATTGACCACCTCAGTGAAAACAGTATAATGAAAAAATATCTAAATCGTTTTCTAGAATTTTGGAGTTCTCACCTAAATGTCCGGGGGCCACGGGAGGCACCAAAACCCCAAATAGATGAGAAGATGAAGCCCGACACTGCAACTTCAGTCCTGCCTGCTGCTGCTCCACAGATGAGCTCCGATTTATCTCCACAAACTCACTCAAACAACAAACTCGGGACAGAACCTGGATCAGATGCTCCCAACAAACAGCCGGCTCCTTATCCCACTGTATTCCAAACGTTCTGTCCAATCACGACACGCAGCCCCAAGGAGCTGGACTGTGGCTCCGGCGTGGGCGCTCTCTGTTTCATCAACCCCCTTTTCCTTCAGTCTCAGGACCCTTTGTCCAGACGGCGCATGTTCCAGCGCAGCGTCAAGATTCGGGTGTCTACAGAGACAGCAACTCTTTTGTCTCCCCCACTTGCTCCACCACCTCCGCCTCCTCTAATGCCAAAAACTAAGGGGAAATGTAAAGCTAAAGCCCTGAAAGAGGGTCAAGGAGCCACCCAGTTCCAGCTTGTGACACAGACACAAGGTGCCCCTAGTGAGCCACAAGTGCAGCCTCCATCAGCAACTCCTCACTTCAAGCCTGAGATGGAGAAGCACAGCCAGATGGACCAAGGCCAAACTGGAGCTGGATTTGAGGGAGCAGAGCCCGCAGCTCAGCTACCAACAGTAAAGGAGCATCTCCCAGATGACTCAGAATACAAGCAGCCCTCTCCAGTGATCAGTTCCTCCCATTCTCCCTCACTCTCTCCTTACCTCGCCCTGTCTCCTCCCACGGGGCCTCCTATTTTTCCCAAAGTGTCTCCATCCCTCTCTCCCCACAACTCTCCCAGTGTTTCACCCTCTTTCTCACCTTATCAGTCCCCATCGCAGTCCCCCAAGGCCCCAATTTCTCTCTCTCCACATGACTCATGTGCTTCACCCTCTCTTTCACCTCGTCAGACCCCATCTCCTTCTCCCAAAGTCCCCTTTTCCCTATCTCCCTTCACCTCTCCTTCCTTCTCTCAGCTGACGGAGGAGGCTTATCACAGACCTGCTACTCACTCAAGACCAGATCAGCAAAGCGTGAAGAGACAGGTTGAAGAAGAGGGAACAAGTGCAGATGAACATAAGGGTGAAGATGCTGAAACAAATGAGGAACTGCAGGAAAAGACAGAGGACAAGGAAAAGGATCTGGTTTTACAGATGAATGCTGCTTGTCTTAATAACAGTACTTTATGTAAATCAGTTACACAATGCAACTGAATCACATTATGTGATTTAATGAAGCGCTGTTTAGGATTAGTGTAAATATGCATCCTGGATTTTTTTTTTTTTTTTAGAACTGAATACTTTCAGTGTACAACCACACCTGTACATGGTCATACTGGTTATGCAGGTTTTAACTTTTTTAATTAGTTTTATTGACAACAGTTTTTAAAAGCATAAAACAGACTTTTTATCTAGGAAGGAACTGTTTTTGACATTATCTGTCAGTTCCCTTATGGATTCCAGTTAACATTGTCATAATACAATGACTGTTAACCAAAAGTTAGACTGCTATCAAACGGCATCCCAGTCGTGGGACAACTGTAGAGCTACGGGTACACATTGTATCTGCAGTTATGTTGTTGCTATAGTAGCATTCATGCAGCAACATGAATGTGCCACTGTGGGAGAAAATGTTGGAAACAATCACCTGTACTTTTTAGTGTAGAGTCTAGAACAGTAAAAGCTGAGATTTCACTTTCTGAATGCAAAGTCCTAGCTCAGTTATACTCTTGTGTGAGTGTTTCATAAAAAAAGAAATGGGTTATTGTTCTGTGGATAAAAAAACCTCTAAGATCTTATCAAATTGTTTTTATTTGTGCATATTCAACACATTTCTTAATTACAGAGTTATGTCAGATATAGTGGTATTCTTCAAACCACACCTGGCAAAAACAACAGTATTATTTTTGCCTCACAGTCAACATTAAACTATACTGGCAGCTAGGTGACAGTCTTAAGCTGTCAAATCATCAAGGCCGAAACTGGACAAATACTCAACTCAATGAACTAAATATAAGAATGATTTTAACTAAAGGTTGACTGTAAAATGTGAAGTACAGACAACACATTTCATAGTGCTCTTTTTGTGAAGATTTAGTTTTTTGAGCCATGATTAAAATGTAAAAAATGCTTATAATCAATTACGTATGACCTCATTTGAAATCACCAAGTAGAAGTGATCGGGACAGTAACTGGACAGTTCAGTATTTATTGTATTGTAATTCTCAGCTCATTTAATAATTAATTAACCTTATTAAAGACAGAACTTTAAGATTCGGAGTCGTGGCTTGAAAAACATAGGTGAGTGTTTTTGGCAGATCTGCGTTTGTCCTATGGCTTTATCTGAAGTATGAAACTTTAATGTAGAAACATCTGTGAATCATATAGAAGTTTTATGTGTTTGACATCTATTACAAACCACTTTGCCATTACATATGGTTAAAAATACAGTTTCAGTTGGTATTTCTGAAGCCTGTAAGAGCCGACGTCCATCAACACCAGCATGCGGCGTCTTTTTTGCTCAGCTCCAAAAGGTCGGCCTCCAGCTGCTCGGCGTTGTCTTGAAAGCGCTCGACGAAGGAGCTAATTAATCCAGCCTGGCTGCCTTCGTATTCAGCCAGCTCTACGTTGTCCCCTGTAAACCACACACAGTCATCAGAGTCAGACTGAAACAGAATAATTAACTCAAGAGGCTACAGCTGCTTCTACACATGTAAAATGAAAAACTAAAAAAATGTAAACAACCAACAACATATTTTTTTATTGTTTTAATCAGTTAATGTAGAAATCTCTAGATTACGTTCACTCTTACTCTTCAACAAATTTGTGCCCACTTGGCTCTGATAAATGATGTGAAGGGAAATTCTTGTGAAGGTAATAAATAATTATTGATCAGTGTGACTATGTACTAAACATCTAAAAATGGGGATGAAACATCCTGGTAAGGATTAGAGTGCGGTTGATGTCAGGTTTAGGTAAGGGGAAACAAATATTTATTGGGAAACCCAAAATCTAGTTCCCTAGTAATTGTGCTACTGCCAGTATAAAATACAGTTATGTCACTAGTGCAGTTAACGTCCATTGCAGAATAAAGACTAAAGCATATGTATTTGTACGCGTGAACCTAAACTGTGAAAGAACCCTCATAAGAACACATACGGGTACATACCACTGACTCTGGTGTTGGCCTGAACAAACAGCTTTCGCGCCTCTTTCCTCAGCAGCACCGTCTCCCGGAGATGTAAAAAGTTGTGAGCGCCGCAGTCACTGACAGTGGAGTAGTTGTCATACAGAGCTCTGCCTCCTTCCACATCCGCTGTCGACTTAAAGACCTACAACAGGTGGGATCAGGTTAAAACCATTCTGGATGTAGAACTGGGCAGGTTAATAAAGTACACTCCTGAAATAATACAGTTTACAAGTCAGTCGCTTGATTAGAAATGATGTTTTATGTACATAAGTCTACTTTCCTGATGGGGAGACAAAAACACTACAATTTCTAAAGGTAGAACAAGTAATTTATTTTTGTTTTTTAATTACGTCAACAATTAATTAATTATTAAAACACCTTAATTTGATCTCAGTTGACTAAGAGGATTAAATAAATAATTGTTGTTGTTCTCATTTTAACAAATGAGATGAAAAAGTGATATAGTAGTGCAATTAAGCAGCTGTGTTCTCTCCACTATACAGTTTTCATTTTCTCAAGCCACTCTGTCTTGTGCTCTTAAAGCTGTGCCTGGGCTGGAAAAGTACAGCCCTACCTGCAGTTTACAAAGGAACCTGTGGATGGCGTTCTTGCCCACAGTGTGGATCTTGCTGCAGTCCAGTGTGATGCGAGCGTCAGGCTTGCCGTCGGCTCCTGTTACTTCCTCCAGGCCCACCAGGCCCTGCCCAGCCTCCAGGAGGACACGCAGTATCACGAAACGAGCCTGCATGTGAGCCTGAAACAGACACACACGTACAGTACATACGACACACTTGATAAATGTCCTGACACTGACGTAAACACTGAGACAGAGATACTATAAGCTGTATTATGAAACAAGACAGACGTGTCGAACTGAGCCAGTCAGACTGTAAGAAACACACAGTTAATAGTCTTGTAAACACACTTCACCTAACACTATGCGTTTCTGAAGTTCTGTATAAACAAAACGTGTGATTTATAATTACATGTTCGAAACAAGGGCTCATATTTATAAAACCGCTAAAAGTAAAAAGTCTTTCACCTTTTTTCCTCCTCACAAACTTTGACTTGACTATGACTTTGACTGAAGCTTCAACTTAAGTGTAAACTTTAGGCAGGAAGATTACCTGTCTCCAGCTCTTGTTCTCAGGTGTGTAAAACTCCAGGCCCAGCAGTCCAGCTCGAACCATACTGAGCCAGTTAATGTACACCACATCATCTGCATCCTGCCCTTCATGGCCGAAAATACTAGAATAAAGAAACACACACAGTAAGCATACTGACCTTCCATAATGACACAAATCACCCGGAGACGCCATCATAAAAATCTGTAGAAGTCTGAGACAAATGAAAACTAAACAGCATCTAAATCAACTCAAAACACACATTTATTCTTCTCTATCAATAGTGAATTCCAACATCAAACTATGGAAAAAAATTCAGTTAAACTAATGAATATACTGTAGCGTACAGTGCATCTATGTCAGGATCACAACAAAACAGAATGAGAGTGTTGTAAACAATGCATGACCTCACCTGAGCACCTGCTTGCTGAGACACAGATAGAGTCCGACACACTCAGCACGGCATTCTTCATAAGACGAAGCAATCGTAGTGAACTTACTGTCCCATGTCTCGCTGCCTCGATACCAACTGGACACCTAAAAGATAAAATCACACCTTCAGTCACAGCATCTCTTGTTAATCAACTGGAGTTTACAACGGGCCCAGAGCACACAAACAAACTCACCGGCTCTCCAGTCTCTGGGTTGATCACCTTACTCTGGTCAAAGTTGAACTTGCCTTTGTCATCCTATAAGAACAAATGTAATTATATTTCTAATCAGAAATTCTTGTTTGTTAAAATAATATTAAGACAAATGAAAATGAAAATAAAAAACTGCAGACATTTTCAAATGTAATATACTATTACCAGGATCGAGCTGAAAGCAAGTAGCCACTCAAAATTAAAAATGGTTTGTGTGTTCAGCAGACAGACATAACAGATTACATAATAAACAATATTTCTTCACAATGACGAGCTGCACATAAGACAGACTGACTGACTGATGACTGACCTGGACAAACAGTTTGCCACTTCCATGACCCAACAGCTCATGAAGCCCAACCTGCACCTCAAACGATGGGCCCTTCCACTTGATAAACAAATCCTAGAGCAAACACAGTAGAATGTACGATTAATGTTGGAGTGTCCAGAGACAAGAGATGGTGTGTAAGAAAACCTGCAAACTACATGCATTACCTTGTCCTCCTCCTGCAGGAAGGTGAGTTTTTCTTTTTGTGTTGCATAGGCTACAGCCAGTACATTGCCTAGTGACACGTTTTTAAAGCCCTCTGACTGTCTGATGTCATCATCTATATACACACACACAAAAACAAGTGAAAGGTTAAAAAACAATTCAACATGTAAACGTGACACTATTTTACAATGTCCGTGATTCAGCGTTCTTACAGTTGGGGATGTTGATGCCAGCTGGTATTCCACTCCCAGCAAAGGTAAGAACGTCCAATGAGGTGAAGTCAGGTTTAAGGAAAGTGTCCTTTTCAAACTCCCTGGGCCACGGCAGCTCAGGAAGCAGGACCTCTGCTGAGCTCACCAGACTGCCAAAACGCTCACTCATTGCCTTGTTCACAACTGCAACGAAACCTAGAGGTGACAATAAAATTTAAGGTAAGAAGATTATTTTTTTGAATAAATTCATACATACGTATAAAGTCTCCTTTAGAATATATTTCCCTCTAAAATCAATGTCAGCTGGAAGGAATTTGACATTCTTCTTCAAGAAGTTAGAAGACCAGAATATCACGGTTCCTAATCATCATAGTATTTACCTTCAAACTCTCCTCTGGAGCCAAATGGGTCTCTGTAGCTCTCAATGAAACCTATATAACTGAGAGAAGAAGAGAGTTAAAGAGCAATGAAGAGTAAAGAGCAGACAGAGCATGTTTCAGAGATTTACAATGACAAAAAGAGAGTCAGACTTCAAATTTGATTTCTCTGACTTTAATCAGATAATACTGAGGTTAGTACGATGTTAGTGTGGTTCAGGGGGCCTACCTCTCAACAATTGGTCCCTTATCTTTGATCCAATAGCGCGACCCCTCCTTATGGGCTTCAACTGAGCCAAAGGTGAAGCTGTGCCTGTACTCCTCAAGCATTTTCTTCTGATTGTCATTGGCAGCATAGGCCTGCGTGAATTATTGGAAAATACAGAACAAAAATCTTAAAAGTGGAACTGTGACTGTCTGTTTTTGGGTTAGCAGCTAAAGACCTGTTTTCTGTAGTCTTTTTCCTGTTTTAAGCTTTAAGTTGAATTTTGGCATAGTCTGCAATTTTGTTCTGTTTGTTTTTCCACTTACAGAGGTCAATTTCAAAAACACAATACTTTGTAATTTACCACATAAACTGACACATTTAAATGTCTATCAACTTCAGTTTTGTTCCTGTTGGTTGCAAACAGGTAAAAAATACAGATGGAGCACTGAGTCTATAATCGGTGCCATATCCGTTGCTGTCTTACCTCCGCTTGTTGGAGGTAATAACAGACTTTCTCCATCAAAGGGGAATAGTCTCCCCTCTTCACAGTGAATTCTTTGTCTTCAAAGGTGAAAGTGCCACAGCACGAGTTATATTCGCCTTCCACTGTACAGTCTGTAAAGCAGATGGTATTTTATTAACCAGATAAACAAACATTTCAACACTCATTTGTCTGTAATCCTTATGTAATTGAAGTTGCAAGTTAGAATGTGTTTAATACAACATGTGTAGTAATGTCATGTGATACGTATTCAATTCTTTATGTCCACTCTGTCATAAGTTTAACATGGTTGGTGAATAATGAAAGTGTTAAGTAAATGCTACTCCGATTGTCAAAACACAAATTACCACACTACAGTCCTGACCTTTATACACAGCTGAAGCCAAGCGAACCTCGTAGGAGGTTTTCCCTCCACTCACTCTCTTAAACAGACGGGTGTTGTAAGCAGAAAGTTTCTAGAGATAAACCACAAAAGCTCATCTTAAAAAACACAGAATCTCACTGAATACACCGTTTACAAAAGGGAAAAAAGACAATTCACTAAAATATACAAAAAAGTACAACAAGGTAGAGAATGACCCAAAGACTAAAGGACTAGTTATTCCAAGAGAAACAGACAAGAACGGTGAAAAAAAAAAAGATAGATTAATTTTAGGTGTAAATCCTGCTTACTTTTGAATCAAGGAACCTCTGAGTCAGCTCAGCATCATCCAGAGAGCAGTTTCCTGAGAAGTAGGTGGTAATTCCCTGATGATAAGAAAGACAAAAAGACTTCATGACTTTCTGGATTAGAGACCAAACCCACTAAAACAACCCTCAAAGCAGGCAGGCTTTCATTTGTCACATATATTCGGCCTTAACAGATGGATCTTTCATTAAATATTAACTGACAGAGTAGTTTTTGCCTAAGCTGCAATAAACTCCAACCTTGTCTCCCAGGCCCAGTTGTTTCTGTCCGTCTTCCAGGGAGTAGATGAGACACGAGCAGCTGTTCCACAGAGCTTCCATCTCAGCAGGCTGCTCCAGAAAAGCCTGGCTGGCCCACACCAGAGCTTTCAGCTTCTCCTGTGTGTACATACCACAGATGCAGACAAGTTAAAAATCACAGCAGCAGTGAATTATAGATCATAAGTCAATGATAACCCACTTACTTGGGTAGTCCAATATCCAGCCATTATAAGTTAAGCATACTGTGGCGTGTTTGATCATACCACATTTACCAGGGTTGTTGTCAGACCGCATTAGATTGTATAGGTGCTTATTGTGTCCAACTTGTGTAAGACTGGTCAGTAAACAGCTGAACTGAATTTTACACCTGGCATAATACGCCCTCTTACCTTAGGTAAGTTTGGGATGAACTTGGTGTCTCCGAAAGACTTGTAGTTTCCCATGTTGGCATACAGGCCTGCTGCATACACCAAGAAGGCCTAAATATCAACAAAATCAAATTAAAACAGTTGTCATATCTGTATGTATTTGTTTGTGGATGAAAGAGCGTGTCAAAACAGTTACAAACTATAAGACCATGTACCATATACTCCTCAGAGCTGAGTCCAGCTTCCACTGAGACTTGTTCCAACTGTACAGGCTTCTGCTTCCTGAAGATTCTCTGCAGCAAAACAAAGATATTTGCCGACTCTGGGGATGTCTGCAGCAGCACTACAAGGCCGCCATACCTATGAAAGAAAATGTTTTTTGTTTCTGGTCAGCAGGATTTGAGTTCTTCAATGTGTCGCCTGATATTTCCATTAAGGACATTCATTATAGTAGTGGTAACTACATCCAGAGATTAATAACATACCAGGAGGCACGTGACAGGTAGTGGGCATACATCTTCTCCTGAGGTGAAAGCAAGCGGAAAGCCTCTCCGCAGTCAAGTTTAGAGATACCAATGTCATTTGGGAGGTAGTACTGTGAGTCCACCATCTTCAGCCTTGGGGTTAACACAGATGAAACAGACCTGAATTAAGAGAGGGGAAACATAGGTCAAAACAGTGACAGTAATGAGATATGGATAGTGTAGGAGAAAGATTTAAAAAAGCAAATTAAAAGTTATAACCAACCACACTGGCTTTTTAACACAATGATCTCTGGGAAGCAGGTTATTTGCTTACCTGTCTGAGCGTTAGGCACGCTAGGCAGCGTAGAAAACACAGCTGATATGTACACTGACCAGCTGCTAGTTTATTCAATACAATTACAGCAATGGCTAAAAGTTTTGTCAGTAGCACAAATGTTAAGTGTCACAAAGAAGAAGGATGAACATTGAAAATATTCACTCTTTGCTTAAATTTGATTTATTTGCCAATAACAGTCTTTGAAATTGATCAAGTGCTTAAAATTGTTCTTCAGTATAACACAGCAACATGTTGGAAAAAAAACAAAGCAGCAAAGTTTGCAAAATTCATGTGACTGCCAAACCTTTTGGCCATGGCTGTAGCTAAAAACTACAGCAGTCCTGCAAAGGTTATGTTTAGTTTTTGTTCATTTAACTGTATGATCAATTTAAATGCTGTAGTTAGCCCTGGTGTTGAACTGGTACTGGGTCATGCAGAGAGGTGATTTTGTTATTTAACAAACCTTCAGTTTATATACTGTAAAAGAGATGGTCAAAAGAGTAAATAATTAAGCATTAAGTCAATAAAAATTACTAGGTTAGGTAAGGTTTCTCATTAAACACTAAAACGCAGTGGTTGATTGATTTTCCTGGTTTTATATACGAGTTTAAATACATTTTTATTTACTCTAAAGAAGTGAAGCAGATACAGTGCAGTGATTGCGGCGGTGTGTAGTGCAATGTGTTGTTCGAGTATAACGGTAAGGTAAAAGGTACACAAAAACTACAGCTATCCAACTGAACTAAAAGTTTCTAAAACGAACAGCAGGTGTTCAGTCCTGCACCTCGACCCATCAAGAACCAGTCAGTTAATATTAACTGACTGTTTACAGAAGCGAATTTCCTGTTTCACTTTCTATTAAAACCAATTACTGGTCAAATTCCAATAAAGCACGTATGTCAAAAGCAACACAACATTGTGTCCCCTTAAAACTCAGCAGTCCACCAACATTAGAGCATTACTCAAGCTACATACTGTATTTAAACAAATACTGAAACCATGTCTAGTATTGAGTCTGTTACAAATAGCTAACTTCACGTTAGCTCCTAGCGTGCATGCTAAATCGACTACTGAGTGCCTGGAGCAATTAAACACACGGCCACAGCTTCATTAAGAAAAACACTGGATCCCGCACTGTGCAACTCATTACTATGAGTATTTATTTATGATTACTTGCTATTTAAAACATCATAAGAGATGTAAATGACCAAATGAACTCAGTAGACGCTACCTTGTTTTCTTCAACAGCTCCTGTGAACGTCAAACTGCAGTCTCACGCTGTACACTTCCTGTATCCATTCAAAGTTACACCCGCCCCTCTTCGCATTTCAGCCAATCAGACGTGTATAAAGTGTGGTTGATAGAAAATTCAACCAATCACAAAGTTGCTTTACACGACTTTCAGTACACTTCAAAACGGATTTTCCGAGCAAAAATAGGCTTGAATCATCGTATATGTAACATAAGCACAGACTGACTGACTACAGACTTTGACACTATAAACAAAAACTATTATAGAACAAGAACAGACGAATAGATATAATGATAAAAACAATTACCAATATCTTCTCGGTGTGCTTCCACAGGACGAGGTGGCCGAGTGGTTAAGGCGATGGACTGCTAATCCATTGTGCTCTGCACGCGTGGGTTCGAATCCCATCCTCGTCGACAACATTTTCCACCTTCGGATACGTCGAAACATTTTTTAACCTTCTTACAGGCTGTCCCCACCCTGGATGTAAAAACAGAGAAAGAGGGCACATAACAGAACCCCTGTTAACCACCCCCCGCATAAACCTTCTTCGCCTGCTTTGAGGTTTAACGGCAGGTGGTGTCCTCTCTGTTGTACTTCTGCCATCTACTGGCGTTAGTCAAGTCCTACACTGTCCTAAGATGTTCTGATGATCTTGGTTTCTATGACAAATGATAGAGTTAGCACACAAGCAGGTGGCAACTTGGATGGATGTCTGAATGGGCAAACTAGACACAGGCCTGGGCCCCGAGAGGTCAGAGGGCCAGAGTATGGAGTGAATTTCTTTTTTGCTGAAAATTTAGAGCTAGTCTTTATGTGACTTTATCTGGGGGACACAAGATGACCAAAACAGATTCAAAATGACAAAGAAAAGACACTAAATCACTAAAAAGAAACACAGGACAATCTAAAACTACTAAAGAAACAAAAAACTGCACAAGAACAGATACAAAACAACCAACAAAGGAGTCGTTGTGACTAAAACTAGACAAACTGCAAAAGTAATGTGTGGACGTTGAGTCATAGCAATTGGACTTCTTTCTTTTAGGATTAAAACGTTTCGCTACTGGCTACTACTGGAGCAGCTAAGCATTTTAACCTGGTAAGAAAGAAGTCCAGTTGCTATGACTCAACATACCAGATAATGTGTGGAAAATGTTTATTATCCCAAGGGCCTGTATGGTCTGGAACTGCAGGGAAAAATGTGATATGGAAAAGCGTGAGACATACTGTTACAGTGAGCATACACTGTGAGCTTATGTGTTTGCACCTTTGTTGTTTTTGTAAATCTTCTTGATTAGCTTCTCCTAAAACTTTCTAATTTTGTAGTTGGAATCTGTTTTTGTACAATCATGTAATTCAACCTAGAATAAAGTGCTTGAATAAAACTATACACATGTGAACATTGTTTCAACGGCTTTTTGAACTGCATACTCAACTTACCTTTATTTTATGCAAGAAGAACAATGTATCAGAACAGTCAGAACAAGAGCTGGTCTTCGTTTTTGTTGAAGGTGGACTACTGAATTTAATTGAACTCAATCCTTTCTAAAGCTATGAACATGGTGTACAACTTCACAGTGCACACACTCAATACCTTTGAAGTGTGTTTGTTCTTTTCCTCTCACACTCCCTTTTAATTCTTGTTAAAAGTGAAAGCTATAGGAAAATCATCTTAAATCAGTCTTAAATTTGTTTTTACACATAAAACCACAACCACACATTCTTTCCACACTCACTTTCATTTGTTCATCCCATTGGTTCTGTTCTTTTATAAACTAGATATGCTTACAGACCACACAGTTTTCATCAGTTTACTTGTTTTATTGAATTTTAAAAACATGATGAGAGAGTGGATTATTTACAAAGGATGTGCAAAGGAAAGAATTAAGTTTTGTTTGATGAGAAGGTGAATCAGTCAGCTGTACTATATCCAAACTGAAGTTTCAGTGACCAGTTCAGGCACCACTAAAGAAATGTTAACAGATATGTGGGCGTTGAACACATCTGTGTGCGTGCATGCACCTGCATCTGTTTAATTTAGGGTTCATGCTTGGGTCTTGCCATTCCTTCTGTCAGGAGGCGTCGTGGGGAGTATCCAGCGATAGCAGTGTGAGAAGCTCAGGCTCTTGTCCACAGCGCAGCTGGTGCAGTAGACAATCCCCAGAGCAAGCATCACTACGAGGAACACGCACAGGGGCACCAGCAGGGCCACCAGCAGCCAGCTTTTGTCATGCTTTCGTTTACCTGCATCAGATCCAGCTCCTACCTCAGTTGAATTAAAATCATCTTTACTATCCGTGTTAGATCTCGCCCCCTCCCGCGTTTCAGTGGTTGACCCATTTGCAGCCTCAGCTTCAGCCCCACCACTAGTTTCTCTACCTTTTGTCTTAGCCTCATTATCTATTTCGTTGCCTGTGTTGTATTTTTGCGTTGGCGATGGGGCCGTCTGATATCTCTTTGGTGCCAGGACGTCATACTGATTCAGGTGATTGTCTGACGCTTGAGTTGTGCCAGGAGAGAGCCTTTCAGTGGCTTCTGTCAGCCATTTAACACTAACCTTAAAGTTTGGGTCAGGCGTGAGCGAGGACAACCAGGGGATATCAGCATTAGGGTCCATGACGGGCGTATGAGTAGAGTCACTGGGGTCAGGGGTCAGAGAGGAGTATTCTTCATCATCTGGCGACAGCAGGCAGGTAAGTCCATCACCCTGCATGTCATAGCCATTGTCACAATAACACTGGTACCCTCCCACAAAATTGAGACACTGCTGCTGGCAGGGTGACTCCCCCACACACTCATCTACATCTACACACTCTCCTCCACTGCCTATGGTGTACCCTGGGTTACACAGACATACGAAGGACCCCACAGTGTTCTCACAAATGCCTTCACAGCTGCCCTCATCGAGGCACTCATCGATGTCCACACACTCACCCTCATCATCTGGCTGGTAGCCGGGGTTACAGGTGCAATGAAAGGTGCCTGGGATGTTAACGCAGACCTGTGGACAAGGTTGCTGTAGACATTCGTCTACATCAGAACATCTGCGGCCATCTGGACCCATTTGGTAACCTGGGGGACATGTGCAGCGCATGCCCCGGGCTGTCTCCATACAGTTGTACTCACAGCCCATGTCAACACAAACCCTATTGATGTGGGGCTGGTCAGTGGGGCCAGCAGAGTCGGAGGATAATTCAGGAGGGTCGGTTAGGGTGAGAGGGTCAGGGACGCAAGTGTATCCATCCTCATCTATTATAAAGCCCTCAGAGCAGTAACAGTAGTAGTCTGTGTCTGTGTTTTGGCAGAACTGCTCACATCCATGGTCCCTGCTACACCAGTCCTGGTTCTTTGGTGCTGCACTGGACGAGCAGAGTGGTGCATCTCTGGACCAGCCCACTGTCTGGTCATCTCTTTCCATGCACAACACAGTGTTATCAGCCTGAGCATCAGGGTCTGAGCTCTCTTGGGGACAAGGTAGAGCTGCTACAGAACCATAGGGCACATAAGTCAGGAGGGTGCTGACGAGGTGAAATGGGGTGGTGTAAACAGCTGGACCTCTACCCTCGTCCTCCAGTGGGGGACACATTCCTTTGTAGTTGTACTGGCAAATGTATCCATAGAGCGACAGCGCACAGGAGCCATCAACCCAGCGAAAATTGTCTGCACTCTCGCGTCCACTCTCTAAAGGGTGGAAATTCATGGCCACGCAGCGAGGGGCTGCACAAGTCCCAGGGGTGTCTTCACGGAGCCAGTTGGTGAACTGGCCATCTTGGTCTCCTGTTGGAAAGTGAAGACAAGGATTAGATCACCTAGTTTTAGGTCTCTTTTTTAACTGCATTTTTGCTTCTGCTGTTTTTAATCAAAGGTGTTTCAGATGATAAAATCAGCCATGTGAAGAACTTTATGTGACTTTATTTTCTCTATTGCCTCTACCAATACAGTGAAGTTTGCTTGTTAGCAGTTTGCCTAATAATAATTTAAGAACATTTAAAACAAAATATGCTACAACTGTACTTTTCACATAACAGAATAAATGCAAGCTTGGTTTTACCACATTGAAATAATTATGTTTCTAGTTGTATAGTTGCCCAGACATGTGCGTGGCTTTGACCCACAGTAAATACTAGACTTCTATACAATCGCCCACTGTAGATTGTGCAGAGTCATGGTGACATCCTGTCTTGAAACACACACTAATGATTAAAGAATAAGTCTCAATGTTATATATCAAACTCTGGGTAAATAAAATCATAAATATCTGCATGGCTAGTTGACACAAAATGCAAATGGGAAAACATGTTTTTATAAATTGTAATTTTGGTAAACCAATCATTTCAGTAAAGACAGAAGGGGAAAAAAACAAGCCGGTCACATAACTCTTTACTGTCTTTACTAACTGAAGATGAAGGCAGACGCTTTGAGTGCCAAAAAATCCGTCTGGTTTTTATAAGTGAGGTTTGTTCAATGACTAAATCAGGCTGAGGGGTAGCTGTGAGGTCAAAGGGGGATTGAATTCCCCTGTTACGACAGCTCTGTATCTGCAACAAAAGTAGTTAATTTAATAACCATCCAGCCAGGGCTCTGGAGGCCCCCAAAGTCTGATGGTGAGGTTAGGTTAGGTAGCAACACAGGTAGCACCTATATAATTCTTTTTTGTGGATTTATTTTACTTTAAGACAACTGAAAAAGTCTATTATTGTGTCACTTGACTAATCCCAATAGTAAAAAATGGTCTAAATCTAGCACTAGTTAATTTAATGGAGTGTATATTTTTATCTAGACCAATGAATTTATGAACAAATTTAGCCTCAGTCCACAGATTTTCCATTAGCTCACAGTCACAAACATGCATTTTTGCTCATTGACTTCAAGTGTAATGATCTATAAAATGTTGATTGTGAAACTTAAATGCTTGCTTGTAAGGAAAATGTGCTATTTGTCTATTTTGGTGCCTTTTTATTATGAGCTCACTTATCAAATTACAAAAAAAAGCTAATATGTTGATGAGGAACAGTGAAGAATCAAAGAAATGGAGACTTTGCCTGTGACCCAGACGAATCCTCTGAGTGGTCGTTTGGATGAACACTGGCGTGGGGGTCTGTGCAGCCCGATCCACAGACGAAGCCTTAATTTGGTCCCCTGGACCTCGATGGCCGAAAGCAGCTCATGGACCACACCCGCTGCCTCGTGGGTATGCATCGTTGCCAGGGTCCCACCTTGCTCCCGGCAGCTCCGCCCAGCCTCCCTGAAGGTTCTCTTCTTGAAGAAAACAGCATAGCATCCCTCCTGGTGGCAGACCGCATCCCTCTCTGCCAGTTGAGCTCTGGCTGCTGACTGCTCTCCCTCTGTCTCCCTGAGCCCCTGACCACGGCTTCCAGGAGCCAGACAGATCAACAGAAGGACACACAGGAGACTCATGCTGCTGCAGCTGTTACTGCGCCTGATGGCCTTTTGCATCGTCCACCAAGACATGAACTTTAATCTAGGCCAACATTCAAATGAATATCCCAACTTTACTGTCAAATAAATAACCTAACCTAAAGGAAGGTAATTATCTTTTCTGATCTCTTAACTGACCCACGAACACCTACTTCAATTAATTATTTATCTGCAACTTGCCACTCATGTTTTTTTTATCCTGTCGGCTTACTTAAATAAATAATCTGGTCTATGCAACCCCTTATTCAAAGTGATGGTCCAGAAACAGACATAATATTAGAGTAAAACTATTAACTATTAGAACTATTAGAGTCAAATGCTGGAAAGTGGAATCTCCAGAAAAAAAGTCCAGTTGAGCCCAAGCAATTCAAAATAAATTCCAGTGAAGTAGGCTCATTGGTAAAGTCCAGAGTTCAAATTTGTTGAATCAAGCAATCTGTCCTTCAGCTGTGTCCAAAAGAGTTAAATAGAGTCCATAATGAATCTGATGAAATTCAGTGACAGAGAAACTCTCCTGTATCTGATCCTGCCGAGGCTTTCTTGACTCTGCAAAGTTGGCTTTCTGAAGAGAGAAAGAAGATGGGGGAGGGTGGAGGGGAGGGGGTACGTAGAGGAAGAAGAATTGTGTGTTTTTGGAAGAGGGGGCTGGTAATGTGTGTGAGTGCATAGAGGGAAGGCTGGAGGGGTTGACGGGTTGGGATGTTAGAGGGGAGACAGAATTCAAAACCCTCAAAGAGTTATGAAAACCATACGGCACCGTTCTGTCCCCCCATCTTGCCTATGGCTTCTGACACACACACACACACACACATGCACACAACGTTAAGGTAGTGCAAGCTGCACAGCATCCACAGGAGTGGAAATTGTTTCTTCTTCCTCCTACCTTCTGTCTTTTTTGTTTGTCTCTCTTTTCTTTATCAGCCTCTCTTTGTCTTCATGTCTATTTATTTCATCCCAATATTAATTCATTGTTGTCTTCACCATCACTCCTTACTCTGTTGCTTCTTTCCTCTGACACCCCCACCTTCTCTCTTTTTCTGTCTGTCTTTACCAGCTGGAAGTTTTTACAGCCCATTGGAAACATTTGAATAAGGAGCATGAAAATGAATGTACATGTGTGTTTGTGTGATTTCATTCTTACGCTCGCACAGTTGAACTTTGTGTGAGCGCAGATGTCTATGTGTAGGTGTTCTTCAGTTTATGTGACTGTGTGTGTGGCTACCACTTGAGGGCATATGGAGGAGAGGAAACAGGAAATGCCAGATGTGCATCAGCCTGACCTCTTCATAGCCGGGGAGCAGGAGTGGAGACAGGGGTACCCCCACTATTGTCACATGATCCGTCCGCCTTGAATGGTGCGTCTGCTGCAAAGTCAAATGCTGAGTTTGAATTTTCCAAAGAAAAATATGATCTTTTTTTTTTTTCAGTGATCAAAGCCAAACAATATCAAATGAAGCCAAACACTTTGAGGGTTTGAGCTCTGGTGGAAATGTTACAGATTTAAAGCTGCTTGGGACAAACAACTGAGCAAGACACTGTAAATTAAGGTCTACCACACACACGCGCTGAAGCACTGACAATCCAAGCATCATAAGTGCTTGGCCAAATAAAGATTCACATATATGGGGCATTATGTTTTTTTGTGTGGAAATTGTGAGCCTGAAGTCATTTTTATATGCTGCAGTGTTCCTCAAGGGTCTGGTGGGAAAAGACGGAAACGTGACAGCCAACAAAGAGTGATGAGATGGAAAAGTCATGCCGTATGTGTTGTTCAATCAGTTATTAGCTGCAGCCAGTTTGTGTCTGTGCCTGTGTTTTCTCTGTGTAAATCAGATGAGTCGACTGGCTGCAGCGTGTTGGTTTTGGCAGGAGAAATATATACAGTATAACTATTCAGCAGTCTTTTTCAGTTATGTAACAACTATCTGAACCAGGGAGAGAACAAATATAAAACCTCAGGATCCTGGAGAACCTAAAGAGCCTTTTGGTCTCGTTCCCCACCTCCCTCTCCTCCTCCTGTATTCCTCTGCTTTTCTTTTTCTTGGACTTCCCCCATCCTCCTCTCTCCCCTGCCTCCCTTCCCTTATTATTCTTTCATCCCCCTTGTCCCCAAGAACTTTTCTTGCATCCTCTTACTCTCCTCCCTTTTCTTATCTTCTTGCTAACACTCTCCCCCTCTTCTGTCATTATGTGGACTCCCAAGTCAGCAATCTCTCTCCCAGAACCCCAACTTTAACCCCAAACCTCCCACTTCTGGTCTGTTTATTCCATCCATTCTGCCTGGTTAACTCCTCCTCCCGCTCTGACAACCACACCTCCAGAGACACATTCCAGAAACGTAATTGACAGAACAGACAAAACTTCTCTTTTCCATGGTCCTGCACACCCAATTCCCCATTTTCACATTAATCTACTTACACTCCTTCAAGTTGCCCTATCTTATGACCCAAAGACCTTTAATGGAACATACAGATATCTTGATTTTATATTTCCTCAGCTCAGGTCACTGCCTATTTCTACCTCCTTGACTCCTATCCACTTGCCACATATCATTACTGGCTCCAAGTCATTCTCTGCTTCTAGCCTTCAGGCAGCTGAACTGTACCTTCCAGCTTCTCCATTTCACTCCAACCACTAATTCTATTTCTTAGCAGCCCAATTGCTGTTATTGATTTAATGTTCTTTAGTGGCCGTTCAACATTTGGTAGCAGGAGTGAGATAATATTTTTCCTTCACTGAAAAAGCATGCGACATGCATTTAACATGACTCAGAATCAGACTGTTCTAGAAAACAACCAGGTCAGCATTGGAAACCAAGCATTTACATGTTGAAGGGCCAGATGACATAGAGAGGGGGGCAATTAGGGGGCCAGTCTATTTGTGCTTGTAGTTACGTAAAGATAAAGAAATGCTGGAAACAGTCCTTAAATGTGTCTACAGATGCACTAACATCTATCTGAGTTTACATTTGCATGATCAGCAGTAAAATTGAAGCCAAAACAAAAGTACAGCTGCTGAGAGATTTCACTTAGAATCACAAGCATTAACCTCATGATGATGCTAGAGGAAAAACAAATTACCAAAATGATTTTATGATTCATCCTCTTGCACTAAACATGCACTAAATGGTAAGATATTATACTAAAATGTCAAAATGTGTTCATGCTTCATGAGGGGACGTCTGGGGATTGTCAAAGTCAAAAGGTTTCATCCTCAGGGTAACACAAACACACAAATGTCATGGCCATTCATCCAGGGGTTTCTCTGATACGTATCTCAGACTCAACTGCACTGGTGGGGGGGCAACAAACAGACGAGCATGGCCATCTTATACGGCATTTGTGGTTTAAAATGTAATGCATAAAACACACGTTTGAATGCATGGTAAAACAGTCAGTGTCATACCACGTGTTTTCTGATACTTTTTCTCCCCCCGTGTTGCTCTGCTCACTTAGGATCAATCTATTAATGACTGTGGGGCAACAGTTGAACATTAGCCTTCAGACAAACACTGGCACATTTACAGCTATGCTTAATAATGTGCAGTGTCCCTGAAATAATGAAAACAAAAAAAAACGTTACTGTGAAACATTTGGATATTAGGTGCAAAATATTCCTCTTATTGATAGCATGGGGGTTTTATAAAACAAGCACTGGCATGATTGATTTGCTTAACTGTATTATCACTGTATATGTAAGCAACTACAGCTTCATAAACAGTTAATATGAACTAGATCTGACCTTTAATTCTGTGACTAACTCAGACAAGCAGACTGGCGATCAATTTCTTTTATGAATCCCTGCTTTACCCCGCTCGTGCCAGACAATTCATTAAAAATAAACCTTTTTTTCATTCCCCTGATGATCAGCAGGTCACCAAATTTCCACAGTCGTGTCGTGTAAACGGCATTGTTATTCTCCTGTTAACATGGGTCAGTGGAGGACAGATTTGCTCCATTCAGGCCTATTGAAGTTTTTCTGCCATATCAAATACAGAAGGACACGTCAGTTGTTCATTTTTCCCAACCGCTGGTGTCTTACACACACACACACACACACACACACTGAAGCAATTAGCTGTGGCCTTGTGGGTATATAATGGAGCGGAGGCATTCCTGGTGATTTCTGTGGAGTGGAGGAAAAAGACGATACTTTTATCCCTTTTTTCTACAGGGTCCACGTGTTTCATCTTTCATAGCAGAAATGAATCCCCTCTATCCACACCCACACTATCAACAAATCTTCACCACAAACGTGTGCAGACTGGGGTCCCTGTCCCATTGTTCAATTGAGAGAATAATTCCCTGCCAGTTGAACTGAAGCCATCCATTAAAATGCTGCAATCTTGTTGCTAGCCTTCCATCACATCTATTTCTAATAGCTAATATGTCTATTTGCAAGTTAGTGTTTGTTATATTACTGAGCACATCCTCTTTCCTTCACGCTCAGCTTCATTTATATTCACATCTGGGAGCTGTCCACTGCAAAAACAGGCTTCTACCATTATCCACTGAGCAGCTGCAGTGGTAGAATTTCAGATTTTCAAATTGTGAACTGGCCAACTTCGATGAACAGTTGGCTTTTGTGAAATTTAAATAGGAAGAATTAAGACTTTCTCATTTGTTAACCTTTAATTCTTTCCTTTTTTTAAAATTTGGTAAAAGAAAACACGGAACATCAGTGACAATAATATATAGTCAGCTGCAAGAGGAGAACTGTACATAAAGAATCACACATGTATAAACAAACCTCAGAGAAACTGAAACTCTGGTATGGTTTAAAAAAACTGCTGAGAGGCAGAAAGAGAAATGGAGTGAGAGAACGGGATAGGATAATTCCTGACAGATTATTCCTTTACCAGATGATAGCCGCGGCTCAGCTTTTCCACAGACACAGCCATGCACACAGACATCCTATACTTCTGTGTAGTGTCTTTTGAAATACACTCACATTTCTCTGGAGAGGGAGCCATTCGTGTGTGTGTGTGTGCGTGCGTGTGTGTGCGTGTGTGTGTGTGTGTGTGTAATGGTAAATTCATCAACAGCGAGAAGAAAGGGTGATGACTTCACAAGAAAGGGACAGGACACAAAGCCTTGACAGAGCAACAGAGTCTGGACCTTTGAAAATAAACCCCTCACATCTCCATTTTGAAATGGTCCTTTTTGCACCCCCACATCCACATCCCTCATATGACTTGGTCTCAGTTTTCAGTGTCTCAGAAAGCAGCTATTTGAAAAAAACTGCTTAACTGCTTAACTCAGCATCAGTAAAGGAAGGTAAGTTATTCCTTAACCATAATTCTAAAATCTTCTGCATACCAGTCATGTGTGGAGAAGTCAAATAACACCCCCCTCCCTCCTTTTCTTTCTGTTATTCTCCTGTCTTCATTTCACATTCCCAAATGTGAGGCAGCGGCGACCTTACAGTCTCAGAATGTGGCTGCCAAATCTGAGATTACTGGACATTATCTCAGTGTAATTCTCAGAGAATTCAACAACCTCATGCAAGTCCAGTTGCCATTGCTTCTGGAAATACCATGACCTGGATGACTGAGAATCTCCACAGCCATTTCTCAAGGAAACTGTAAATTGGTAATACAGTTGCTTCTTGCAACAACTGCTGTCAAGCTTGATCCAAAGCAGTAAAGGTTCCCAAATCCCCAAACTTTCAGCAGCCTGCAGCTGAAGATTTTGTTGTACTGGAAAGATCTCAAGTATGACTGAGTTGAAATATATGAACACGGAGCAGAGACAGAAGATGATGAGAAATCAGCAGTCTATCCATGAATAAATAAAGATTTGATAAAAACAGTTTCTTAATCCCTGTAAACCCAGCTGATCCAAACATTTCACAGTGCTGAGCAGATGTTAAACCTAATTTCTCAACAGATGTAAGTCAATAAAAGTAACTGGGAACTGGTGCATTAAAAAAGTTCACAGCTCAAACGCACAGCAAACTGCAGTCCACACGTGTAGATACAGTGGGTTCAAGTTAAAGGAGCTGCTGAACAGCTTACAATGTACTGCATGCTCCTTCATGACTGATAGCACTCTCTTGTCTTTAGGGTGACTAAGCTTAGGATAAAGAGTGGAAAACATGAAACAGCCTGGCTACAAAACCTTTCACCTCTCAGACCTAACCCTTCATCTGACCTTTAATAACCTCTCTCTTCATCCTCGGCCCTTTAATTCCTCAGTTTACTTGGGTGCACACTTGAATCTTTAATTTTCTGTTACCCATTAATGCTCTATTGTGCTCTCTTCTTGCGTGTTCCTTACTTCTTTCGCTATTTTCAGCAGAGGTTTGACTTTCATAGCCTTATTTGTCCTTATAATGTGACTGTCTCTCTCCACTTTGGTTCCTTTTGTGTGTTTATTGGCCACCGAGTCTGCATTTCTGTCTCCTGTCTGCTCCTTCTGTGTCTCTCTCTTCTACTGTCTCCTCCACTGCCTCCATCTGTTTTTCTCTGACACACTCATACACGCATCTCTTTCTCTCTCCCAGACAGAAATAGCTGTATTGTTGTCAAGTTTCAATACAGTAGGAAATATTTTCAACAATGCAGGAAATGTCTGAACTGTTAGATTTATTCTGTTCTCATGCACCCACCCACACATACACATTTTTAAAAATCCCATCTTATTTGAAAATCTAAATGAAATGCAGAGTAAAAAAAAAGGTTTTAAGAGCAGAAGTGTATTTAATTTCATTGAATCTGGCATACAGACACTGGAAGGGGAGCCAGACTGCAGACGGGAATGGCACCGTAGAAGAAGGGGTCTGTCAGTGGGAAGAGCAGCACCAGAAACAGCAGGGCTCCCATCAGATATGAGAAGAGTAGAGCTGAACGTTGAGGGTACAGGAGGACAGAGCTGATGTCTGGCAAGCCCTGACTGTTGCAGAAAGAGTGGCACAAAACTGGACCAATCACATGACCTGTTAAAAGAGACAAGAGATTTAATGACGTGTGCATTCGGTCGGTGAGCCTGTTAACTTGTGAATGTGTTGTTCACTTCGCTCAACCCATCTCACCAGTTCTCATGAATATAAAGGCAGTAAAGGCTCCAAATGCAGTTGTATACAAGAACTGCAAACCTGAAACACAACAGCATCAAGAACAAGTCAGTATACGTCACTTCTATAAAGCATACAATAAATATGATTGATGCTAATGTGTGCTGCACTATGTTACAGTATTTCAAAGATGATAACGTAGCATAAACTAAGCTTTAGATTTAGAAAAAGAAGCTAATCCATACAGGAGTATGACATATTAAAACTATGTAAAAGTGTAAGACCCATGGAATGCAGACATAATTTGGTTCACTGGAGGAGAGTTTGCAAACCGACTGACCTGCCGCCAGGAGAATAACACTCATACTGTCCTTGTAGAGGCGCCTTTGCTCTATGATATGGTGGAAATGCGCTAGAGTAATACAGTAAAATAGCTGTTCATTGAGGTTTGGTTAACAAATATCATGACACTGGAAGTTATTAGGCAAAAACAACAAAAAAGCTGAATTCAAGTTATGTTATAATAACATTAATTATGTTCTCATTTTACTGTATAGTGACTATGAATAGTTTTCACCCTGTTACTCTGGTTATCATACCAACACCGAAGAACAACGGAGCTATGAAGATGGCAGCTGTGGGTCCCGCACAGGGCACAAGCATTGGAAGCATGGCCCCTCTGAAAACCAGCTCCTCTGTCACTGGCGCCACCACCTGGTTCCTGAGCCACACTGCATCTCCCACGTACAGCCCCCACGACTGAACATCTGGCAAAATTAAGACTTAAATATGACACATCAAATGCATGCACGCACACATGTAAAGCTCCCTAACCCCAATTCATTCAACATAACATTTGAGTGTTTATATACACAATGTTTAAATCACCCAGCTCCCTGGTGAAGCCATCAGGATTGTCCATCACAGAATGAACCAGGGGACCAAGATAAAAAACCTGATGTTTAGAATAAAATCAGTTGTTTATAACATCCAGTGGAAGTATATAAAAAAGATTAAAGAACAGGCTTTAGAAACAGCTGGGCACATTTTTTCAGAGTGTGTTTTAAACATGTATCACAACATAATGCAGAGGTTGTCAAGCTGCACTGTATCATTAGGGGGGATGGAAACTGAGTCTCTCAAATGTTAAAACTGCACTAGTGCAATATATATAAAACTTGCTAAAAGGGAAACAGGATCTATACGGTGATGTCTGATGCTGCAAAAATGGCCTAGCAGTGGTGTATGTACTTCAGTTCTTTCATCTAAGTTGTCACACTGACCTGGGACGGCAGGATGCACCTTTGTGTACTGGAGATTTTAAACTGATAAAGTTAAGCCAGTGAGTGACTGCCAGGGTTCAATCATCTCTGTGAAGTGCGCCTGAGAAAGACACTGAATTCCTTCGAAAATGACACCGACCTTTGACCTCTCTCTGGAAAGGATGTATATCAAACAGATGCTATATTTACTGTCACTACTGTTTACTGTTGTTGCTATTACTGTTGTTATAGATTTCTATGTGTCCACATACAATAAGTGGAGAAACCCTGCAGCCTTCACTATGTTTTTCCTAATCAAAATTCTCTGATTTATAATGTAAGAAGTATGTCACATTGAAATGTAACAAAGTGGACATATGTTAAGGTAGATGTAGATTTTTTGTGCATGTGTACTCACCCTAATATCAGCCATGTGTATCCATGCCTTCACCACTGCAGTGCAGAAACCAGCAACCCACTGACACAGTGGTGCTTTATCACAGTGGGATGGTCCCTACACACATACGTACACACACAGTTAATAGCCCAGTCTAACTTCACTCTTACAGACACTGAATTCGTTGTATACCTGGGTAAGTTGCTTCTCTAGATGTACAAACTGCCAACGTACAGACACGAGAGCAGAAGACAACTCAGCCCGCACACCCAACACTTTGTAAAGGTGTTCACCATCTGCTTTGTGAGCTCATGTTTTGGTTCCAGCATGACAGCACGAAAGGTTTGAAATCGGAGCCTCAGGTGTTTTCCTTGGGAGAGGCCTGGCTAACACTGCAGCACAGGTTCATCGTGCTCCGGTCTGTCAAATCAGATTAGTAGATCCCCCAGAAGTGATGATCTGTGCTGCAGAAGGAAGCTGATTAGCTCTAATACTCTCTACTTGGAAGACACATATGGCATGCAGGCACACACACACACACACACACACACACACACACACACACACACACACAAAATCGATACGAAATAAATAAATACAACCCCTTTATTGTATTTATCCACTGCATGGATAGAGGGAAGAATTTATTTCTGTAAATACCAACAAATTATGAATGAAAATGTCATGCAGTCAGTCAAGGAAGTGAAAGTGATGCAAATGCAAACCTCAAATCCGCCACAAAACTCTTTAAGAAAACAACAGCTGAAGCTTTAGCAACGGCTCTTACAGCTCTTAAACTTAAACATCACTGAAAGCTAATGGTGTGATTGATCTGCAATGAAGAGTGGGCTGCAACTCCTAAATAAATAGCACAGAACATTAGTTGTTCATAAGGATGTGACAGCTGGTCAGACGCTGGTTCTTGGTCGTCTGTTAGATTAACATGCAATGACTGCAGTGACATTACAAGCAACAGAACAGCCTCATAAACTCAATTTAAAGGCTTAATACTTGTCAAGGCAAAGCTATACTCAAATTAAAGGATAAAATATTTAACAGCTTTCTTAATTTCGGATAACACGAGCTGAAAAAAACGGAAGTTCCCTGACCGGGAATCGAACCCGGGCCGCGGCGGTGAGAGCGCCGAATCCTAACCACTAGACCACCAGGGAACTGCAAACACAGCCTTAAAACAACCTAAACAATATTAATCCTTATAAAGTGCACTTCATTCAAAACGCAGCTTATCACATTGTAAAAAACATGAAAAGGTATATTCGTAGGCCACTTTTCATTACATTAGTCTAAGTCGGTGAAGATTCTCAGTCATCCAGGTGGAGATCTCTGGAAGTTGAGTCATGACACCTGGACATTCCACTACTCTTCCAAGTCGCCTCTTTAGTCTGAGAAAAGTTAGTTTGAGACCACACCTTTATCCCCCAGGTTGGTTTTGCTTTACGCCAGCCTTGAAGGGGAGGGTGTGGGTAGATGTCACACCTCTGACAGCACCTCCTACCCCCATAAAGTTGGTCATTACAGTGGCCAATCTGATGGAGGTGTGAGTTGTGCCTGATTCTTCTGAGAATGGATAAAAAACAGCATGACAGACTGAAGACAGGTTATGCCAGAGGTCTCCACCTCTGTTGAATTAGTGTTTGTCTTGTCTAATTATGTATGCTGAATTTTATTCCTCATACTCCCTCAAAAACATGTCAGAGACAATGAGACAAATTCATGTGAATTAAAGATGCCTCAGAAGACAAAATAACAAAGCTATCATACCGTAATTTACTATGCAAACTGCAGCCTCAATACCGAGTTGATAAGAATTAGTAAAACAAACATATTCATATGTCAACTCCAGAAGTGCTGAATTTGTTGCACCAAAGTTATACTACCTTACACCTTACAAAGAAGACAGACAGACAATCAAAAGGAATCAACCAACCAATATTTATTTTTCATCATCATCATTTACCCACACCGCTCACCCGCATCTCCCCTTCATAAATAAACATCAGGTATTCAGTGTGTGATCGACATACACATACACTAGTGATGTGACGAGTACCACTCTTTCAGCACACCTCAAAAAACCATGCATACAGTAGTCAAACAACACAGAAACGAGGAAACAGGTTTGTTTCTGTGAATAAAGCAGTCATGAACATCACAGACACACACATTATGGTTTATGATTTATGAATAAATGCTTTCGGCTGCAAAGCATTTTGTGCACCCTTTATGTGCACACAAGGTTTAAGAACCCCTTAAGAACACTTTCATTATCTAAAAACTAGAAAGTATTAATTACTTATAAGCCAGTGAGCAGAGCAGAGAGAAAACTGCACCTGAAATAACAAAAACTGTTCTGGCTAAGTGATTTATTAGGGGGTTAAGGCGTCCTCCTGCATATGAAAACATGTACCCTGTTTGAGTCCAGCTCATGACTGATCATGTGCAATTCTAATATCTGATATATTAACTGAATATTTTCTTTTCAGTGTGGACATGTCTGAGAAATACTGTAAATGAAATATCACCAGGAACAAGGCAGATTTCCCTGTGTACATTTAGCAGTAAAGTTACAAAGATGTGGCATATAATGTGCTGATTTTTAATGAGCTCATGACATGACATCAATACCCCCCAACCCCAAACACAAACAAACTCAGTGTTCAAATACTGAAACAAACTCACAGGAGAAAGAAACACGCAAACACACAAAACACCAAATGTGCAATAGATGTACGGCAATCTGGCACATCATTTAAATAAATAAAAGTAGGCAAGTACAATCAAAATAATACTATTGCATTAAGACAGACTGAACAGAATTAAACGTGGACAGATATTCATCTTTATTGTTGTCTTCCTTATCGATAAAGACACGATTTGTAACCCCAGTATGTCTGTTCTCCAGAAAGAAAAAAGGCACTTTAAAAACAAAAGTTCAAATCAGAAAAATCTGCAGCCGCAACAGTCCTCAAGTAGAAGATATTATCTTGCGCACATGAGAGACTGACTTGTGCACACGTCGTGAACGAGTTACAAAAACCTCTTTCGGGACTTCCTGGGCTCAGCAGTACACTGTTGTAAATTTGTGCTCGTCTTTTTTTCCTCACTGTAGGACACATTTGTCTTTGTTGCTGAGTTTTCTCCTCCTCATCTCAAGACCGCGCTCCAGACGCTCATCCTCCTCCAGCGCCCTACATGTACAAACACATATTACAACACAGCACATACAGCTTTTAAGAATTTCCCATCTAACGTCTGTGGCTTGTTCCGTCTATATCTATAAACCCGCCCACTCACCCTCGCTCCTTGGCGTCAATGTCTCTGATGATTTCGTCCCGCTGGTTGACCAAAGACACCAGCTCTTGGAGGAGCAGCTGCTCTCGCTGCTGCTGAGTGGACGACTTCTGCCAGTCTGCAGGACAAACAGCAGAATGTGGCTCAGATCATCACGTACAGTAAGGAGGGGACAGTTTAGTTTCTCTTGCTTTAAATAAAAATCTTATGTTATTTCTTCCTCTACTGTTACCTACTAACCTTCTATAGCCATCATGACCCTTAGTTCTCTGGTCAGAAGCTCAAATCTTCTCTCCAGATCCTGCTCCTCTTGCCTGTCGATGCAGCAAATAATCAGGTAAATTGTGTATTATACTGTATGTGTATGTACTAGTATATACTTTTTGTGTGGAAGAGGTCTTACAGTAGTTCCAGATGGTCCTGTCGACGTATCAGAGCGTTCTTCTTGTTCACCAGAGTGAACCATTCCTGAATCAGTCTCTCCTCTTCATCACGGTCACTTCCTGTGTAAAAAGAAGGAAAAATAAAGGACAAGTTATTGGAACTAACATAAAGGATTACGAATGCTTGAAATACGGGGATTCTCACAATCATTAATACCTATAATACCCAGATAAAATCCAGCAAATACAAATCAATATGTAAAATATCACTGCTGAAAAAGTCCAGTATAAAATCTACTAATGCACTTATGTGAAGATAACTGAAGGAAGAACTGCAGGAGTGTGCCTTGTTCATATTTACACTTGTTTTCAAATAGATGATTTCAGTCACATACATTCTGTATTTGATCCCCTTGGGGAAACAAATGACAGTGCTACTGAGAGGTTTCAGTTTCTTGTCCAAGGATACCTCGACATGTGGCCAGGAGGAACCGGGAGTCAAACCACTTACCCTGGGGCGGACAGGCGACTGCTCTAATAACTGAGTTCCATTTTTACATTATTGTCAGTATATATATATATATATATATCTTTCTTTTTTTGTGCACCTGTTTCCATGAGGCTTCGTAGTCGCCTTTCTACCACAGCAGCTCTGCTGTCGATGTGCTTTTGCTCCGCCTCCAATGCTGCCAGCTCACTCAGCACATACTGACTGGTGTCCTGCAGACACTGACCACAAGCGTCATCACGCACACGCACGCACACACACACACACACACACACACACACACACACACACAAACATGAACATATACAAAGACAGACAACGACAAAGACAGGAAAAAGAAAGGAGGATAGTAGATCAAAGGAAAGGGGGAGAGGTAGGGGAAAGCAAGAAAACAAATCGAAGAGGGTCAAAAGATTAGAGAGATCAAAAGGATAAAGGATGAAAAGTACAAACTGTTCAAAATATTGGAAATATGTGCTTTAAAATGAACTGAACAGCTTCTGTACAAACAAGCAAAATAGTTCTACTGTTTATTTGATTTGATCAGAGAGTCAAAGATAAAGAAAAATGCAGATGACGAAGAAGAAAATGAGGAACACATAACTGACCATTGTTTCTGTTTCTGGCTTGGGGGGCTGGGTCTCAGCAGCACTCTGCAACTCTGCACAAACAGCCGTCATTTATAACAGAAAAAAAGAAGAGGAAGGGAGAGAAAGATGTGGTCTTAGTCTGTGTAATCTTATTAAAAATATTAAATTGACATGTTGTGCACCCACCTGTGTTATTAATGTTTTCTGCTTCAGAGATTCTCATTGATTCTTCATCCTGGAGACGGAAACACAAACAGTAACTATGGTTAAGCTAAGACATCTATGAAAGGTTTGTGAAAGCTTTTCCTCTAATGTCTGATGTGCTTTGCCTTTGAAAAATGATATTGGTAAATAATAAATATTAAAATAAAGTGTCACCTGAGGGAGTCCAGATTTAACTGTCTTGGTTATGGACCTTGGGGCTGGGACTGGGGTTAATGACTCATCCACTAAAAACAGATGAGAAAGAAAAGCTGTTTTTAAAACTCTATACTGTCTTAAAATTTTCTGTCTCCTTCAAAAATGCTGTGAACTTGCTTAAGAACTGGGTTCATTCTACCAGAGTTAATGAAACAAATCTGTTTCATCGGGACTCTGTGTGCGTGCTGTGATCACATTTGAGTGACAGTGGCTGCGGCAACATGAGCAAACAACCCCACATCCGCTATCATCTGTTATTCGATTCAAATGTTGCCAGATTGGTGTTTTCACTTCGAGCCAGTGAGCAGAGCAGAGAGAAAACTGCACCTGAAATAACAAAAACTGTTCTGGCTTTGTATAAAACTACTGTGTTCATGTAGGACACCAACAGTCAAAGTCACAAGCTGGTCATTTTACTTCCAATGAACTGGGAAACTTCCTAGAGCTCAAAATCTGCTTCTTCCCTGGGTGCAACTTAATGTTTCCCCTCTGTGCTTCTCTGCTCTGACCACCTGACCCTATTTTACTCCATTTTATGAAAGAGGATCAGATGAAACTTGGTTGGCTGATACCTTTCAGCAGTCGTTTGGACCTCGGTGGAGGGACAACTAATGTGCTGCTTCCTCCTTCCTCCAGACTCACTCCTTCATTCAACCTGGCCATGCAGAAAGCAGCAGCATCGACGTTAGTGGGTGCAGGACCAGAAGGGGCGAGGCCGTAGCAGGACTGGCTGCTGTTGTGCTCTATCTGCAGCACACTCAGCTCCTGATTGGTGAAGTGTGAGCGGATCTGGCTGAGGTAGGTCATGACAATAAGTCTGTCGGGGACGGACAGAAGAACCATGTCGGAGGGCTCCAGCAGACGAGAGATGCCCAGTGCCTCGAAACCATCAAACGCCTGATGTTGCCAGAAAAGAAAGTTATCATCAGTAAAAGACAGAAGCTACAACAATGGCATCAACTACACGCCTTTCGGATTCAGGTGCTTCTGTCTAATAGTACTGTACCTTAAACAGTAAACAGCACTAAACAGCTATTGTGAAGAGCTGAATAAAAATTGATAAACCAGATCCACATCTTTACCTTTTTGTTGTTGTGCTTGATGTCATGAGGGTCTAACTTGTTAAAATCTCTAATGGGACAAAAAGAAGATAGATTATAATGAGAATATACAGTAGTAGTTTAGAAACAGAGCTGATATTCATGACCATCGTTGGATGATGTTTAAAACCAAATGCACACAAAATATATAATCAGTTGCAAAATTAGCAAACACATGGGAAACACTGTACATTCTCTCTGGGTGGAAGTGATGTAGGATGGCACAGAAGGCGAGACCATTCCTCCAAGACGTGCTGAAGTTTGTGACCTTTACCCCGTGGTACCCGCTGGTGATGTCCTGACACCACTGGAGCAGTGACTGACTGGAGTTCACCAGGTCCTGGTGGAGGATCAGAGAGGGATTAAGATAAATAAATGTGTTTAAGTACACAGTCTTTAAATACACATCAGTATTGTGAATATGTACCTCAGATCTGTCGACTTTTTCTTTTCCATCTCTGCGTGTTGGAACCGGATTAGTAGTTTTAATGTCAGAGGTTTCTTCTTCTGGTAACGTAGGAAGTCGAGACGTGTTCACCTCACATTGATGGAGAGCAATGGCAGGTTTCTTTCCTCCACCATCAGGGAGGTCGCCAAGCTGGTCTTTTATCCTAAGAGGAGACATGACATAAAAAATGCTTAGGATGAACACAAGGACAGACTTTGTTTAGTGGAAGAAAGGAGATTATCCAAGCAACCTGGTGTCTGCATCGTCATGATTTGAGCGGATCTCAGCAGTGACATGATGTTAGAGGGCATGATAGGAACATACAGCATTCAAACTCAGGTCTTTTATCACCTTTAAATCTCTGAATGCAACAAACAGCTGCCTATGTTTGTATCTTACTTTTTGGATACTCTGTTATTAAAAAATAATCGAGACACACTTCAAACTGCACTGAACCTCTCATGCACTCACCTCACTACACATACACACAGACTACACAAAAGTACTAAGTATTGCAGTGACATGACGTTGGGGGACATGCATAGGTTTAATAAAAAACAGAAATGTCAAATACATGGAAATGATAAGACCCATCTTGGATCTTTTATTGTAGCTCTAAAACTGCTGGATCGTACATTTGCCAGAATACAACCCAACAGCATCGTTTAACCCAGCTAATTACCAATGTCTCTGAAATTTCATACACAGTTATTGTCTCAAACCCGACAGCACCATCTTGCTTTTCACAGGACCACTTGTACAGCTCTGTGTAACTCACACCAAAACACACATTTTATATCAGCACAGCTACACCTCATGCCGACTTACACGTTGTCCTCTCCCAGCGGCTCTTCTGCGTCGGATAATGATATTTCCTGCAGGGCTTCGAAGCAGGGACTAACTGAGTGCTGACTGTGAGTGGTAAGTTCAGCAGGACGTTTTGACAGACTCTGGGGCTCTGTGGCATCAGAGTCAATATCGCCAGGTGTAGGGATGAGGCGTTTCATACCGCGAGGGGCGGAGGCAGGCGATGTGTCGCCTGTCATCATATGAATTTTAGCCAATAAGAACCTCTCTTCCTCTTTGAGCTGCTCATCTTTGGCGGGTTTGTTGTGACCTGGGGCGAGTGACTGTGTGGGAAGGTTGCTTATTTGTGGACTGTGACTCCTTGTGTAGTGTGTGTGCTTATTTAAACTCTTAGGTCTTATGTCAAGACTGCCGTTTGAATCTGAGGGTATACTGGCAATTTTTGTAACATCGTGTATCTTGCCGATTTCATTTTGTATGTTTGTGTGACCGGGTTCTGTGACATCTTTTTGTCCAGGTCTTTGTGTCTCACTGTGTCGGGGAGCAGGTTCGACCCTAGTTGTTTTACTGATTCCCTCCTCTTGTTTAGACACTGAAGGAAGGTTAGGATGAGGTTGGTCAGTCTGACGGGTTAGGGAGTCAGAAGGTTCTGGTTTATTTAGTTGACAGGCAGCAGAGTTTTGGTAATCGGTTTGTTTACTGAAGGGAAGTGAAGAGGGCGTCTGGGTTTCAGCAGGGTATGAGTGGCCGGGTCTGAAGACAGGAAAGGAGATTTCAGAGAACAAAAAGGCTGCCAAAACTGACCAGAAACAGATTCAACCACAGTGTCTTTATCATGCTCCACTCCCCCTCTGGCAACATACCCCCAATTATTTCATGCAGCCAGAGCTCCATCTTGTTAAGCCTCCGAAGGAAGGAAGACTAGCAAAACTTGTTTGAAAAGGCAGACTGCAATTCTTTCTACCAATTTAGGGAGAATTGAGAGATGAGCATGGCACTGATGCTGAAGAAAACCTGACACCAACTCTTTAGAACTTCATAGTATTTCCTGCTTACAGAAGGTGTTTTTTCCCCCATATTTTTTACAAATTTGATGGGACAGAGTTCCGGCTATGTGAGATTTGACAAAACTACGTGTTAAAAGCATGAAAAACCAAGACCCCAAAAAAGGCCATTTTAAATAACGCACAGGACATGCACATAGAGCCATTGTACAGCCTCCTCTTTTCAATCTTTGCATTATTTTTTCTTTAAGTAGAAACTACTCAGTGTGAGACTGTATAGCTGTATGTTTTCCTACATATTCTTCGTCATAACCCCTCATACATTTTTCTTTGTGTGTTTACATTGGACTGTATAATGACTCAGAGAAGAAGAAGTAATATTTTTTAAGCAAGTAACAGCACTACTGGGTAGTAACGGTTTCAATGTACTTTAACTCCCTTGGGGGACATGCCTTGCACTACTCAGGGCAAAATGCAAAGAGGAAATTACAGTTTTCCTTCACACACAACATGGTAATGATGCCGTTTCGGAGGAGTCCTACATGAGTCACATGCCAACACACAACAAAGGCCAACCCCTCAGTAAACAAGCAGTAGACATGCTGTAAATATTATATCCCTGCAGATTTAGTGAGTTAAAGTTGTGGTTACTGGAGGAAGCACAAATCAAAGAAGCCACAGGCACAGTCCTGTGATCCACAAGCAGCAACAAGCAGCTCTCTCTCAGATAGCCAACTCCTTCCTGGTTACTCACTGCTATGTGTCCCTTTCACCACCCTTACTCACCCTGTTTCCCCTTCCATGTACAGCTCAGACAGCCAGATGGAGCCAAGATCCTCATGTCCTCTCTCATACTCCACCTCCTCTTCCTCCTCCTCCTCTCTCAACCACACCGGGATGGCAGCAGATTTAAAGTCGGATGTTCCTTTTTTAACTGATTTCACACAAGAATCTGATTTTTTAACTGCAATTACAGAGTCCTCAGCTTTGTCTGGACTCAAGTCCAGTTTATTTGTGGTTCTAGCTGCAAGGGCAGAATCAACTGGTCTTGTTGAAACCAAGTTGGCTTCAGCATCAGGTACTGAGTTGGACTCCTCTACATCATCCTCATCAAATGCAATATCATCAAAGTCAGCTTCTCTCAATGGTGCCCAGTCATTTGTTTTGTGATTGTTCTGTACTGATGTAGAGACAGAAATTATTCCTTGTCTCTGCTGTGGTTTCTCTCCTTTATGTTCATCACCCCTTTCCACCATCCTCATCTTTCCCTTTTTGTTATTCTCCCATTTTAGCTTCTTCTTTGACATTTCTTCTTTTTCTTTTTTGTTTCTGTCCTCATCTGCCGTCTGTTGCTTCCCAACCTTCTCTGCCTTTTCCTTTTCCTCTCTTTGCTTGGTCTCCAGCTCTTTCATCTCTTTTTCTAACCTCCTTCTCTCCTCTTCCTTCTTATTCTTCTCCATTTCTTCTTTCTCCCTTTTTAACCTCTCTCTTTCCTCCTTTTGCCTTTTCAGCTTCTCTCTCGCCATCTCTTCCTTCTCTATTCTCTCTTTCTCTTTTCTCTTAAACTCTTCTCTCTCCTTCCTCGCCATCTCTTCCTTCTCTATTCTCTCCTTCTCTTTCCTCTCAACCTCTTCTCTCTCCTTCCTCGCCATCTCTTCCTTCTCTTTTCTCTCCTTCTCTTTCCTCTCGACCTCTTCTCTCTCCTTCCTCGCCATCTCTTCCTTCTCTATTCTCTCCTTCTCTTTCCTCTCGACCTCTTCTCTCTCCTTCCTCGCCATCTCTTCCTTCTCTTTTCTCTCCTTCTCTTTCCTCTCGACCTCTTCTCTCTC
>JAUYWH010000006.1:15772561-15814743 GCA_034779795.1 Ctenopoma multispine | reverse complement strand
TCTCTTCCTTCTCTATTCTCTCTTTCTCTTTTCTCTTAAACTCTTCTCTCTCCTTCCTCGCCATCTCTTCCTTCTCTTTTCTCTCCTTCTCTTTCCTCTCTGCCTCTTCTCTCTCCTTCCTCGCCATCTCTTCCTTCTCTATTCTCTCCTTCTCTTTCCTCTCGGCCTCTTCTCTCTCCTTCCCCCTCCTCTCTTCCTTCTCTATTCTCTCTTTCTCTTTTCTCTTAAACTCTTCTCTCTCCTTCCTCGCCATCTCTTCCTTTTCTATTCTCTCCTTCTCTTTCCTCTTGGCCTCTTCTCTCTCCTTCCTCGCCATCTCTTCCTTCTCCACTCTCTCCTTCTCTTTTTTCTTGGCCTCTTCTCTCTCCCTCATCTCTCTATCCTCCCTTTGTGCCCTCTCTTCCTCCTCCCTTTTCATGCTTTCTATTATTTCATTCTCCCTTCTCTCCTTCTCCTGCTCTCTCTCTCTCTCCTGTTCAATGGCTGCCAGTCTCAGACTTGCCACTAGACCTAGGCCACGTGTCTCCTCTAAAGGTAGGAGCTCTGGTTTCCGAGCTATTTCAGTGTTGGAAACCTTCTCTTCACTAACCGTCTGATTTTCTGTTGTGTCAGAGAAAGCTGCCGGAGGTGAAATCTCCACAGAAATCAGTGGCTCATCAGAGGAATACAGAATCTCTGCATCCACTTCATGTAAACATGGCTGATTTTCATCAGTTAAAAAGAGGCCTGGCTGTGCTGCAGAGGGATGTGGATGACCTGCATCAGTGGATCCAGTTGTGTGCAGGATGGAGGCCACTGTCTCATAGCTAAAAGGACAGAGATGAGGGACAGGAAAACTCTGAGACAGAGCTCACCCTGAAATGACCTGCATATGACAGCAGTCTCTGGACAGTGTGACAGAAAGCCAGACAGCATGCTTGATTAAGTAGTTCCTTCTCAGACTTTGTTTTGGTGCTTGTCCAAGCAAAACATGTTTGCTACACTGAGAACCAAACTGTACTTTTTTTAACTTTTCCAGAGTACAAATACTAAAATACACCAGCATTTACCCATTTACTGGCATGATTAAGAACAGCAAAAACACCTTCTTGTGCCATGCATGTGAGATCAGCTAAAAAACTAAGTGAGAAACATATACAACTAATTTTATTCTATCTGAAACTTTAAGAAATTATCTAAAAGTCTGGCTACTGGCAACATGTACCTACTGTATCTATCACAGGCTTATTCTACAAAACATTGTTTGCGTTCTGCATCACACCACCATTAAATTGACCACACAGACAAGCAGAGTGACTCACCCTCTATACAACACCCCGACTACCGCTGACATGAAGCCAGCAGGCACCTCCTTCTGCTGCTCTGCAACACACACATCTGCGTCTGTGTGCGCACTACCACACACACACACACACACACACACACACACACACACACACACACACACACACACACACACACACACACACACACACAAACTTTACTATCGTGAAAAGCTCTTCTTATATCACTTCCGTGTATATTCAATAAAGACAGAGGTGAAGATGAAGAAAACAGCATCAGATGAGGTTAGATGCAGCTATCGTCGAAGCACCGGTTAAGCTACAGCACCACAGAGGGATGTTAGTGCATGTGCAGGTGTGTGAGTTTGTGTTTGTATGTGGTGGTTTAACAGTGAAGAACAGGCATGTCACGCCATGCTGGAATGGCTGTAAGGCACCGTCACTGACTCACCCCCCTATTACACCCGCTTCCTCGTGCTCCTTCTCATCCCTCTCTTCAGTGATCTCATTATTTTCCACCCCTCTTTCTGCGCCTGTGTCCGCTGTGGTCTCCTCTACAGCTGCCCACAGCTGCTTTTCTGCCTCGCACACTGGCTCCTTATTGTTGACAAAACTCTCCCGACCACCATCCTTGACATCGGGTGGTTTCGCTTCATCTCCTCCCTCCTGTTGTGGTTTTTTTGATGGCTGGAAAACTGGTTCCGGCCTCAGTGCTGGTTCTGGTTTCGATGGCAGCAGCGGCTCCAGTGACAGAGTTGTCCGCTCAGCTGTTGACTTGGAGGAAACCTTGAATGAAGTTGCTGGTTCCACGCTGGGTCCCTCTGGCTCTTCAGGGTCCTCTTTTACTGATGGTGCACTGGGTTGAGAGGGAGGCGGGACTGCATGTGTTCTTGAATCTTTGGTGGTGATTGGCTGCTGCTCAGCCTCACCAGCATCTTCTCTGTGTGAGCTAGGAGAAAAATAAAGCTCATTAAACATACAGCCATTACAATTTTACATTTGCTACCAGCTACATCACTGAGAAACCAGACTACTAGCGAAGCGGGCGAAGGCAGTCAGACAACTCCAAAAAGCAAAGAAAGCAGACAGACATGCAGACTTCCCCTCATCCACTCTTACCCTCTGCACAAAGGGTTTGCACTCTCCTTGGCAGAGATGCTTTCAAGTTTATCTTGCCCACTTCTCCCTTCTAGCACTTTCCATAGAGGAATCTCTGCGTCACACAGCCTCTGTGGAGGTGGCACCAGGGTCAAGACCTCTAATGTGAATGTTTTATCCTGAGCAGATTCCTGAACAGTTGGGCCCGAATGAATGTCGGGTGGAGCACATGCAGAGTTTATTTCCTTTTCTGGGACAACAATGTTTGACAGTGAACCTTCTTTTATGAGAGAGGGCTGCCCCAGACTGGAGTAAGGGGAGAGACAGAGAGAAAATGGGAAAAAAAGAAGAGTGGAAACAGGTGGAAGAATATCATAATTGATAGGGTGAGAGTGATACCACAAGAAAAAATGAATCAATCAATGAATAAACACAAATATACTTTTTACTATTAAAAGCAGTTTAGATATATGCAGTGTTTGATAGTGTGAATGCATTATACAGAGTAGCTTAATAGTAGCAAATATTTGTTATGTTTAATAAGCCATGTACACACAACAGCAGAAGTAAAGTAATAAGAGTGCAGCAATAAGAGGTGTGGTAACGAGTGATCAGTGAAGCAAGTATCAGTACTACAAACAAGACTTTGGTAGTGTCAATGGCTGTCCACTTTACCACACCGCTAATTCATGAGCATCTAATCTCAAAAAAAGTCATTTAAATAAAAACGTTCAGTGATGATTCAGCACAGTGTGATGCTCATGGAGAAATACAGAGCAACAAAACAAGATAGACACATCAGTAGGTCGTGATTTGCTGATTGAGAAAGCAGATGAGAGCGATTTGAGGTTTAAAAACAATCAACACCCACAGTGAAATCTTTTTATTTCAGTGCTGTAACTCACCGCTCACTGGACTTTATGGAGGCAGAGTTTGGCTTGTTAACGGACTGAGGAGCCACCTGTCTCGACTGTGACTGGCTGAGGATTTGCGAGGGCAGCTGTGGCGTGGATGAAACACCGGTTTTGTCCAGAAGAGGGAGGCGGTGAGCAGTAAGTGAGAGACTTGGGGGAGGTGTGTGTGTGAAGCTGGGTGGAGGGATGTCAGTGTGTGTATTTAGATGAGAAGAAGAAGCAGATGAAACCTGAGTTCTCATGTTCTGCTTGTCCTCATCTGACCTGTTGGCCTCCTTTCTCATCGTTTCTACCTCCTCTTTTTTCTTTCTTCCTATTTCTTCTTTCTCTTGCAGATTCTTCTTCTTCTGTTCCTCCTCCTCCTTTCTCCTGTTTTCCACCTTCATCATTATCCTTTCTGATTTTTCTTTCTCCTCATTTATTGTCTTCTCTTCCTGTTCCCTCCTCTTCTTTTCCTCCTCCACTCTCTTCTTCTCTGCCTCCTGCTTCCTCTGCTCCTCTTGCAGTTGTCTCATCTTTTCATCTTCTTCCCTCTTCCTCCTCTCCTCCTGCTCCTTTAAGAGTTTCTCTTTCCTCCTCTCTCCCTCCTCTAGGATTCTCTTTTCCTCCTCTCTTTTCTGCCTTTCCTCCTCTTCTTTCTTGTTCCTCTCCCGCCTTTCATTCTCCTCCCTTAAGATTTTCTCCTCTTTCTCCTCTTTTAATAGTTTCTCCTTTTCTTCTGCTTCCCTCTTTCTTCTCTGTTCTGCCTCTTTGATTCTATTCACCTCCTCCTCTCTCCTCTTCCTCTCCATTTCTGCCTCCTTTCTCTCTTCCTCTTTCCTCATAGCCTTCTCCTCCCTCTTCCTCCTCTCCTTCTCTGCCTCATTTTTCTTCATCTCCACCTCTTCCTGCATACGCCTTTTCTCCACCTCCTCCCTCTTTCTCTTTTCTTCCTCCTCTTTAATTTTCAGTTGCTCTTTTTCCTCAATCTTCCTTCTCTCTTCCTCCTCCAGGAGCGTCTTTTTCTCTTCCGCCCTCCTTCTTATCTGCTCCTCCAGCACTCTCCTCTCTTCCATCATTTCCTCCTCCTCCTCCTTCGTCTTCTTCATTAATCTTTCTCTTTCAAGTTTCCTCTCTTCCTCCCTCTTAAGTTTTTCCTTTTCCTCCACCTCCAAGAATCTCTTCTCCTGCTCTCTTTTCCTCCTCTCCTCCTCCTCCTGCTTCCGTTTCTCCTCTTCCTCCTTCAGCCTTTCCTGTTTATCTCTCTTCTCCTTCAGGAGTCTCTCCTCCTCTTGTTTCCTCCTTTCCTTCTCCTTCTTAAACTCCTCCTCCTCTTGCAGGAGCTTTTTCTTCTCCTCCTCTAACAGCCTTTTCTTCTCTTCTTCATATTTTTTCCTCTCCTCCTGCTCCTGCTTCAAGAGCAGTGCTTTTTGTTCTTCTTCCTTCCTCCTCTTTTCCTCTTCTTTCCTCTGCTTCTCCTGCTCTGCTACCATCACCTCCTCCTTCTCCATCGCTGCTTCCTCTACCTGCTCTGTCAGTGACGACTTTCCTCCACAGGCCTTTTCATTGGTTTTCTGTTCAAGGCTGCACAACAGATAAACAATATTCCTTAATCTGAAATGTGTGTGTTTTTACCATCACCGTGACCACCAGCTTTTGCAACTTTATTTTTTTACTTTCTCGATCTTGATTTTATCTGTGAATATATATACTCACCCCGGAGGACACCTTTTGATAGTATCCTGCTTAGAGTCTTCGTCTGCCAGAAACAAACCCCCTGATTCTTGTCTCTGGTTAAACGACTCAAGGATGATGTCATCAAAGTCAGGCTCAGCCTCAGGCTTTGCCAGTGGCGACTTTTCGGTCTTAGTGGTGCCACTAATACCCTGCATCTTATTGATTGGCTTTTTAAAATCAATATTCCCCTGAATGTTTGGCTTTTTAGCAGTGATAAAAGCCGCTACAACATTGGTGGAGGGATGCTGAGGGGTGGAGCTCTCGCAGCAAGAGAAGGGCCACGGAGGGGGTGGAGCTACAATCAGCTCTGAGCGCGATTGGGCAGGACTGGGGACAGAGATGTTGGTAGTCAGGCTCGAGACACAAGTGGGTGAGGGTTCACAAGACGAGACAGGCGGGCGGGCAGGGTACAAAACATGCTACCAGTGTTAGCACGTGTAAGCATTAAGGAAGCGCAGAGCAAACACGTGGCAAGGATGAGCAAGTCTCTGGATTCTTGATAAGCAAACATAGATGAAGTGTTACCCAACCACACAAAGCAGGTTTCCTCAGAGCTGAGGCGGATTAACTTGAGTCATTTGGACCATATTGAGTCTGAGAAGGTGCTGATCAATACAATCAATTGTGCAAAAATAAAAAATTTGAATTAAACAAAAAAAAAAACAGATGCAGCCTGAACTGCCATCATTACATTAACGTCCAAACAACAATAATGTCAGTAGCATAGAGATTGCTGAATTAGATGAGGGAATCTAAGTGTTAGTAACATAGACACATATATTGTTATTTGAGAGCGAAATGAAAATCAAATTTTTGTTGTGTGTCAGATAGATAAATAGAACTACTGTCAGCAACAGCCTGCTTAGCAAAAAGGAAATCCTGGTACCTCTAGAGCTCCGTAATTAAAAGGTTATACTTTGTTTGTTTAATCCATTACAATCTGCGATTTAATGGATGGTTATGTAGGGAACTACTGTACTGCCAGGCATTTCCAGTTTGCAAGACAGCAAAGAAGAAGATAATGCATCATGCAGCTATCAGCCCTACACATAACCCCTGTGACCCCTGCTACATGTAGTTCTAAAAACACTGATGATTCGATACATCAGGCAAATAACTGAGCTTTAAAGCTACTTTGTCAATCCTGTCATCTAAATCCCAATGAAAAGTCAACAGCAAAATGTTGAGTCATGCACAGTTTGTCCAGATTAGCTTTTTGTGCTTTTATGTCGGCTTGTCTTTAAAACAAATTGAACACATGTTCTCCCTCACACAGCAGTTAGAGGCCAAACACATCTTTGGGGAACATCTCCCGTGTTCTCACCTGATCCTTATTGGTTCAGCTTTGTTTTCTGTGATCGCCACCTTCGAGTCCTGGTCCGACCGGGCCGGCTGGCTGGATATTCTGCCGTTGGTTGCTTCTTTGCTTTGTGTTTGAGGGCTTGGAGTTGTATCTTTCTCTACTTTGGGGACAGGGAACGCTGAGCCTATAATGACAATATCACGTAAATTACTTTTTAAGAATAGAGGAAAAGTGTGGTTATTTCACATAAACAAACTGCTTCAGCACAAGGCAACAAGTCAGAAATAAACCCTGGTGACTTGTTGACTGGTGCACTGTACCTGGCTGACAGCAGCTGCTCTGAGCAGGAGCAACAGAAGTAGATACAGCAAGCTGAGGCTGAAGAGAAGAGACTAAAACAGAGGTGGAAAGAGAAGAGGAGCGTGGGGCTGAGGAGCGTGGAAGGGAGGCAGAAAGGGTTGGAGCCACTGGGTCACAGAGAGCATCGAGGTCTGGACTGCTCAACAGAGGGACAGGGGCGACGTTGCCTCCAGCCAGAGCAGTGTCAGGTGTCGACCATGCACCCTGAGCACCTGAGGAAAGCAGTGGTGAAAGAAAACAGACACGAGGTGATAAAAGTGTGCAGATGAAAAGCAGTTAAAGCTGTGCAGCAAAACAGATAAATGCAGACAGCTGCTGAGATCATTATAAAAAATGGAAACAAGCAATGGGAAAGAAAATATTCTTGAAGATAAAGTACACATTGTTAGATTATTGTTATTCTATTTGATGCACGGGTTACCTGGCTCTGAGCTAGTGGGGTGAGATTTGGGGGCAGGTAGTGTTGAAGGCACAGCAGGGGTATCAGAGAAAAAAGGTGAGGGAGAAGAGGGCCGGGCAATTGATTTGACAATCTGAGGTCTGAAAACGTGAGACCGTACTAGTGGAGAGGAGAGACAGAAAGATATAAGCAAAGACAGGATGAAAGAATGAAGTTATAGTAGACACTCAGAGCAGAGACAGACCACAGACTGAAGTAGGATCATGTGCAATTTGAACCTCTTGGGGGCGCAGTTGATATGAAACCGGAACTGAGGAAAGGAGAGCAGAGGAGGAGCGGAGAGAAGTAACAGGAGAAGAACAACAAAGAAGAATGAAACAGCTAATTGAGGTCAGTCGGAGACATAAATCGAAAGTGGAACAGCACAGCTAAAGTCTTATCATGCAGTTTAAAGTCATCTATATTTATACGCTTGTTGACAGTAGTCTCCCAGAAGTGAGGAACTTATTGCACAGTAACAGTGACGCTGTAATAATTAATTCTTAATGTCCTATAATACATTTATTTTTTCATTCATTCTCATAAAGCTATGTTTATATTGCATGTACAGATATATGTTACATGTATATAGGCTTAAGAATTTTCGAAATAACATGGTAATAACTGGTAAGATGTAAAGACGTTTGATGCATGTTTGACTTATGTTGTTAATAGTAAAGTACATACTATATTTGACTCTGGAAAGTAACTAACATGAGCATGAAGTCAAACCAGACCATCACACACACAGTAAGGAAACAGTTAGAGGAAAATGTGCAGCATGCTTGTCTGTTAGTGAGCCTGATGATACCTTTGACTGAACCTGATTGGAAGATTCTGGGCAGAGACGGAGGCTGAGAGAGGGTCCGGGTGAGTGGAGTGTGAGTGGATGGGGTCTCTGAGGTCAGTGTGGGCTTTGGGGGAGAGGAGGAATGAAGGGTTTGGGAGGCAGTGGAGATGGGCTTATGAGTGAAAGTGGTAAGAGAAAACATTTGAGGAGCTGTGGAGGATGATGTTACGATAGCGTCGGTTGGAACAGTGGATGGAAGTTTGTAAGTTGAAGAAGTAGTGACTTTTTCAGGTGCATTTGATGGCTTAGAGGACACGTTAGAAGGTGCAGGACCGTCAAGGTAAGGATTTGATGGATCAAAGGGAACAACAGAGGTAGAAGGCAAGGTAGGCACAGATTCAGAGCATTTGGGAGATGCAGGGCTGATTATGGGCATCTTGGAGGATTTGGGTGATGGAGGGTCAGGAGACACATCGGAGAGAGGCAGGACTGTTGCCTGGGTGCTTGGAGGATTAGGTCGTGTGTCACATAAAGCAAGAGGTTCAGAAAGAACAGGGTTTGTTGATTTTTTATGCTTAGACCTGGGTGAGGGCTGAGGGGAGGGGCCGGGAGAAGGTTGGGTCTCTGATTGGACAGGGGCTGAGGAGAATGGGTGTCGGGATCGACGGGGTGAGGGGCGAGGAACGGTAGGCAAAGGAGGACGGGAGTGGACAGCAGGACTGGGAGGGCCCCCGTCACGTCCACAGGCTGGTGAATAGATGAAAAGATGGTGGATGGATCAGTGACACAGAATGAAAGCTACAGTGCTGCTGACATGAAGATCACATGACTGATGTGGTGCATGAAATGATGGGATTATTGCCCAATAAATATAATCGACTATTCATCTCTCCTGATTATTTTATGTGACAACATCTGTGACTGATAAACAACTGAGCCTGTGACTGTTTAATGTGAATTTAAAATACAACATAAGACAATATGCAGTAAAGATATAGTCGTTTTTACTTTACTATATTTATCATATACTTGTAGTTACTTTATATATTTTGCATATTAGTTTCCATGTAAAACATGTGTTCCTTTGCCAAGAAAAAGAAAAAGTTACTTCCTCTTATTTTGCATATTAAGTAATTAGATTTTTTTAATACTGAAACCTGCCTTGTTTTGTCTTGTTTACAGATACAGACGCTCTTTTTAAATTGTCATTGTATCGCAAAATAAGGTTTTTATGACACTTAAGTTAGCAAAATTCCCTATTGTATTACTTACTATTACCATTACTGCTTCTGTACTTTTGCTTACAGTAAGTTTTGCAGTACTTTTAACTGTAACAGTTATAAGTTAAAGTATTTTAAATTACTGTATTACTACTTATGCTAACATTGTCTGTATTTTTTTCTGTTGCTGATGTACATAGAGTAACAATGTCCGTCTAAATACCTCGATGCATGCTCAATCTAAACCACACACATTGTTTTAGTTACTTCTTTTGTACTACTGCTAAACAAGTCCACTGAGACTTCTCAAGTATATACAGTACATGTAGTGATGACATGTGAAAAGGACTATACACATGTAATTTCATAGATTCTAAAAAGACATTTACAGTTACACCTAAGTTTCTCTGGACACATTAAAGTGCTACACGTCTCTTCCATGTCGCATGGAGCATTTTTTCTTCCAAACATGCTTCAGTGAGCATTTAAATACACTGACTGCATGATTCTCAATGTCTAGATGAGAAATATGTGGCATGCAAAGAACTTAGTTATAAGGAGATGCGTGGTCATGTGGAAAGAACTGCAGAGCAAATGACATGACAGCGTGAAATGCAGCCTGCCAGTATCAGATGCAAGGAAAGAGAGAGAGGGCTGCTATGCTTCTTGGTTTTCTCTGAGCAAATAATCATCAAGAGTGAGTCAAAGAAAAGGCAAGAGGGAGCTACCTGGGGCTGAAAAAGTGGGTCCAGTGGAGTTTGGCTTGTCAGGAGGCGGGGGAGCGGGACGATTTGGGCGAGTAAGAGTGCGTGGAACTGCTGCAGCAGCCAGGGAAGAGAAAAGAGTAGAGCAGAAGGAGCAACACGAATATGAGAGGAGAGAAAACAGGAGGAAGAAATGTCACAGTGGCAATGAGTGGAAATCACTGACAGAGAAGATCAGAGAGAACGGAGTTGATGTTCGTCTGCCTACTTGTAGCACTGACAGACTTCTTGTCCTCGTCTTCGTCGCTCTCATTGAAGTCGTCCATGTTGCCGATATCAGCGGGTTTGACGCTCATCAGGCTGGCCAGACTCTGCATGTCTTCATCCCTGCGGAACAATTATTATATTACAACGTTTTGAAAACTTAGAGGTAGTAATAGTTTTCAACAATCAAGGCTCCTATTATATACTGTGAAGTAAGGCCTTCGAAGTAGTAGCATGAGTGAAAGTAATTAAACTACAACTCACGTGGCTTTTCCCTCACGAACAAAGACACACGACAGGGACAGCTTGAGCGTGGCCTCCACCACTTTGACAGACAGCGGCTTCAGCTTCAGTGTGAGGTCTGTCTGTGTCGGTGTTGGACTGGCAAAACGCTTCAGGTTGACGTCAGCTGATGCCAGCACCTTACGGTGCCCCTTGTTCTCCTTTACACGACCAACAAAAACAACATATGGGATTTTAAATCACATCAAGTTCAACATTGAATCAATCAACTTTACATAGATGCAGCTTTATTTGTGTTTGGTCTGATTCTTAAAGCAGGATGATTATCCAGAGATACTTACACCCTCAAGGACAAAGGTCCACTCCTTGTCCTCAAACTCATCCGCATTGGCCTCCTGGAAAAAAAATACATATTATCCAGTATCTTTTAGCTACACAGAACATTCATGCATGTAATTTTTCTTTTTACTTACTTAGACATAAGCGTGTGTATATTTATATATTTATTTTTTATTTCCAGTTATCATCTACGTGTTTCAAATTAAGCATCGCGCTTTACAAAAGGCATAAAATTACCCTTTGAGATTAATAAATGCACCCTGCACTGAACTGGAGGAATGAGCACCATTTGAAGGCCACAGCTTATGTTTTACATCATTTTCATACTAATCAAATACTTCAGAGAGCCTTTATGCCCTGCATCAGTGTTCGACTCATGGGGAAAAAAGAAACCTGAAAAATGACAAAGTTGTTTTGAATGTTATTACCATTTTCATGAAGCAGCAGTGTTCTCTAAAATCCATGTCTAACTCTGGTTTTTAGGGTAAGGGGTCAAGCAACCTCTAGCCACTGAGTTAGTGGCCAACAAAATATAGACTTTTCAAATGAGAGACAGTTGTTTGTATCTCATAGAAAACATGGCGTTGTTACTTCAGCAAGTACACATTTTAACCTAAACCTAGACAAACTCTTTCTGTGTGTGAACCTGACACACTGTTTATGATTGTAACCATGCAAAAACACAGGTCTGGAACATGATAACAGACTATTGAGCTGACCAGGAGTTGGAGAAGGACCTCACTAGTCTCTATATATGCTCCTGATGACCATTTGAAGTGTGAAATACTTTACTGCAAATCTTTGTGAAGAAGAATCGACTTTGTTCACGGTAATGTGTGTGTGTTTAAGTTTTGGTACCTTGAAGAGTGTAACAGAGATGTCAATGTTCTCTGGGACAGGCCACACCACCATGCCCCTGTATGGGTTCTTGATTCCAGGCTGCCAACTGTGGAGCTGCACAACAAAAAAAGCATTAACATGACTGTGTGTGTTTGTCTGTCTGTGTGTGTTCGTCTGTGTGTGTGTGTGTTGTTGCACTGGTTTCACCTTGGAACACATACGCCTGTTCCTCCTGGTCCACACGACCCTCAGCTTGTCTGGTTGCCTGGAGAAACAAGCAAACAAACTTTATATCATTACAGGACAACTTTACACATTACACACTCTGTTCCCAAAAAAAGACAAATCTGAAACTAAAGAAACTTTATCCTGTTGCAAATTCATCAAATTTCTCCAAACAAAGTGAACATTATACAAACGGTCTAACAGAAGGTCTTATGACTACCACCGGGAGACAATCATGCCTTGAAAACGAGGGACTGGTGTGTGTCTGTGTGTTTATTTGGCCACACACATGCTCATTTGTCTATCTGAAGGGATTTCTAAAGATGATAATAAATTATGTGTATATGCAGGATGTGATAAAGCCATTAAGATTAATTAGAGTATTTGTGTAAGAATGTTGGCTTTTTAGTTTAGTTTAGTTCATTTGACACAATGAGAAACGTAAAAAAAAACACAGGCAACACTGTCTCCTGTCTATTGATCATGAGTTCTAGTCTGATGATGTGTTCTTACAGATGTAAGGAACCACTCTGAGTTGTAGTTGTACGTCTCTATCCTTCAGAGGCACGCAACACCCAAGCTGTTAAAAATGCTGCTTTCCAATGTGCCCTTAGGTTCAAATCCAACAAACCCGACAAACATGTTCTGAGAACAAACATAAGGTGTTTTTCTCCTACATGAACAGACATAATAACTCAGAACAAGAGACTCGATTTTTTTTATCAATAAAATTTGATTTCCTTTCAGAAACCCTGGTTCTGTTTTCCACGTGCACCGGAAGCTTTACTGCCTGATGCTGCCTATTTGTATAAGTGTGTAGGTAACATGAATAATTGTGTTTCCATTTCATAGTGTCAGTCTTCGGTAGCACAGGAAGCGAAACAGGAAACATGTGATCAGAATCTGAGGTGTGCCTCTTAACAGGAAGAAGGAATAATAATTATTTTAATCCTCACTGCTAACCTCAAACAAATGACCTTTACAACAATTTCAACACATTAAGAGTCTGTGTAGTGTAAACAGCAGTAAAATAAAGAGTTTCACTGTTCACATGTATCAAAGATGGCTGTGTGTGCGCATCTGTTTACGCGGTATGTGTGTTAGGAGGTCAGGAGAGGCATCAGAAATAGACTGGCAGCAACAGAGTGTGGGGCAACAGAGGGGAGAGAAGAGGGAGGTGTGGCAGCAAAGACGGGAGACAAGAAAATATCATTCGTAACACAACAACACAAAAATATGAGCACAGTAACAATGAGTGGTGGTAGAGGGTTGTGACCGGCTTTACACAGGCAAACATTAGTGGTGTAATACAGTTAAGTAACGTGTCATTACTGTATGTGTTGGTACAGCAGACAATGTTTGGCTGCCTAGACGAGTGATAAACATCACCGTCCTCTCACTGTATTACAACAGAACTCATGTTTCTGAAACACGAAGAATCCGATGTGCATAAAAATAGTCCGCTTGCTCAGTCTTTACTTATGTCTGAGCCACTTGAGTGTTAACTAACAACACATGATCATTTTTGACTGCACAAACTGCGGGGTCCTTCTTATCTTTGGCCCCTTCAGAACTTTTGTTTCCGCTCTTCAAAAAGCTCTTTGACAGACGGGGGCCTTTTCCTCTAGTTGTGCCACCATGTAAACATGACATTTCTGACTTCCCGTCTTTAATAAAAACTTTAGTATAAACACCACAGGGAAACCCCAATGTCGATGCATTTGTATGCAGCTGCAACTCATTTATAGCCTACAGTCACCTCAGTGACAGTGTCTCTTTCCTCTTCCTTAATACCTCTTAAATACTTGTGCACAAACATGTGACTTTTGAGGCCTTTTCAACCCCCCATGTGGCCCAAAGTGTGAATTTCCCACCTCTGGTGTTTGATGTCATAAGTGTCAAGAACCTCTGTCACTGAATTCACACATTAATCACTGAACACTCTTGAGACAGTATTGTTTATAATGTAATATGGTTATAGGGTTTTCTCATTTCCTCTTTTTTCCTTCCTTCCTCACTTGTCTGCTCTCCTCTTTCTCTCTGTTGTTCCTGACATTCGCCTCCGTGTTGGAACATGGTAGGAAAAAGCTTCTTCATCTTCATCTTAATCGCTCTTTCCCTTCACTTCTCTGCGTCCAGACGACACAAGTTCTCTGTAATCGATCAAACCTCTGAAACTTTATTGATGAGAGCCTTTTTTTGTCATTGCTGTAAAAACAACTGACGAGCTGCTTACACAGTTACACCAGCCTTTAATGTAATCTGCACAGATAAGAAGGAGCAATGTGGACCAGACAGACATGTGGGCAAAAGTTTAAAGACGCCTGAGAAATCTTCCCACTTTAATATTGCTATATATGAAAGATTGTTTAGGATTTTTAATATTTTCAGCACGCTGATGTTGAAAGAAAGGCAGCACAAACACGACTGACAAATATCCATAATGTACAAATAGCTGGTGATGGTTTAAAGCTGGACCCTAGAATCCTGCTCCTGCAGTCTGCTGTGGTACTGATGTGTGTCAGAGCTGAGTAATGGCCTGTGCTACATCACCTGGCCATCTCCCAACTGTTTTGTATAACAGGAAATTACACAAGAGGGGAAAACTTACAGAGCTTTGGCTGTAAGGTGGCCTGACTTCACCTCTAAAATAAAATGACACTGAGACAAATGGTGCATAGTTGCACTTATAATCGCAATTTATAAAATGTGAATGTTGAACATAGATGCAGCTGTTTGTATATATTTTCAATAAAAAAAACTGCTTAGAAAACTAGATATTATCAGGAGCACACATGTGATGTCTATAACGTCCCTGCACAAATGTGACCAAGATATAAGCTTTGTTGCCTGCTTCTCATAATATACCACATTTGATTTGTCTGTTGTTGTAAAACCTCTAAAAGTCCCTACACACCAAAAACCCTGATGATGGACTCACACACACTCAAAGCTCGAACGGGAGTCGAACCCCCAACCTCGGGGACGCCCTCAGCCTGCGCAGCGTAACGGAAAGACCCACATGAGAACCAGCACGCTCATAATGGAGTCTGATTGTGGATAATAAGTTAAGCAGGGTTCAATAATAAATAGAAAGTGAAAAAGAACCGTCTCCAGCCCGGACTCACCATTTCTTGGTGCACTCCAAAACGAGTTCCTGGTAAGAAGCAACAAACTGAAACTTGGACGCCTTTTTGCCAACTCGCTGCAGTCTTTTCCACACCGAAGTCATAACTTCCTCTGGTTAAATAAAAGTTAACAAACGGGGAAAAATAAGCCAACTTTGTCCGCTGCCTCTATTCCTTACAAGGTCCACTACTTCTTCTACTTCTTCTTCATCTGCTGCTGCTGCTGCTGCTGAGACTCACACAAGCTGCGACTTGCGCTCATTGGCAATAAGTTGAATCACTCACAGAAAAAAAAGAAAGAAAGAAAAGAAATGTCGCCATTCACCGAACAAAACTAGCTGTGTACAGAATTCAGTGTCATGCCAGCGGCAAAGAGGAACTTCTTCTGCCCTGCTCAGCACCACTGACACAGCCTGATGTGAAGCCAAAGTTTCTTATTGACAACCCTCCTCTCTCTCTCTCTCTCTCTCTCTCTCTCTCTCTCTCTGTATGTCTCTCTGTCTCTGGCAGCGCAGCTCAGTCAAAGCCCCGGGTTGTTGTAATATACAGTGTCCCTCTATCGTTCGGTGACTGAGAGACAGGACATGCAAAGAGAGTCTAATGGTGATGCAGCGTGTATGCAAAGTTCTTTATCTTGCTGTGTGCAGGTAACAGGCTCAGCCATACCTGCAGACTTTGATCCTGCCTGCCTATGTCACTGGAACAGTCTTATCTGACCATTTCACTTAATCAGCCCTGGAAACTGTGACCTCCGGCAGGCTGCAAGTGTTGAAATACATGAAGCAATTTTCTCTCCGAGCTCAGGGTTTTGACTCATGTCACTTCCTGAGCTGCAGAACTTTCCAGAAAAGTGTGTTTCATCCACTTAATTACAGAGACATAGTTTCCATGGAGAAGAGGGGGCAGTCCACCAGCGTGTCTGTGTGTGTTTGAGCCAGGTCAAGGCACAGGGATTTTCCTCAGTGGCAGCAGGAGTGTATTTTTAGGTAGGGGACTAGGGATGAATGGATGGACAACGGCAGCTGGGATGGAGGAGTGTGGGGCGGCAGCTTGGAGAACAACTCCCACATGACTCAGAGTTGGTCTAATATTACACTGTGTGTCCAGTATTCAGCAGTGTGTGTACGCTCCCTCTCTAGACACACACATACATCACACACACCTAACAGCCCGTGATGTCCTTCGCTTTACCCGTCAGTCTTTAGAGCTTCCCTTCTCGCCTGTGAAAAGCATCTTTAGACCGTATGTTACACTTTTAACACCAACCCATGAATAGTTAACATAAAAGTGTCAACGGTGTTTGTTATTAAACTCTAAACATTTGAATACTACTTTTCAAACTGATGTCAGTCACCATTGTTTTTCACAGGACTTTCACCCACTAACACCTCGTTGTCCCTCTCAGCTCCCTTTCCTGACATCCACTGATCTGACCTCCAGTCTGAAGTCTGTTTAGTCACTGTGGTACAGTTACAATCATAGTGCCTGTGAGGTTTGATAGTAACAGCTTTACTGCACATCTCTGAGGAACAAAGTAAGTGCACACCAAAGCATTTCCAGAGGCAGAGAGAGAAAGATACACATTTAAAGAGACACAGGTGAAGGAAATCACATTTGCATTTAGCTGATAATCCAGACCACTAAAAAAAAACATGTTAAGGTAAAAAGATGGAGATAATTCACACATTCACGCAGCTACCATTATTACTGTCAGAGAGACAGGCAGCCAGTTTTGTTGTAACTATAGCCACAACACATGCGGATTATAAATAGAGAACAGCATGAGACTTTTCTTCTGCAACACCACTACCCTTCCTGCGCTCTCCACAGCAAATGGTTTTCCCCATACTGCTGCTTTCAACATGACCTCAGAGGAGGAGGCCTGCTGGAGGGAAGGGGCTCTTGATTTGACTGGAGTGTGTCCCCTGTTGGTTATATGTCGCAACATCATCCCCTGACTGCCTTTAATTCAAATTAAGATACATGTTCTGTACATGTCTGTAGTATATAACATAGTTTTACTGTATGGTTTAGTGATTTTTGCATAGGCAAAAGGCATAGGACTTTGCAGTCCTATGCCTTTTATATCTCTAAATGTTAGGTGAAATCCACTGTGACTAAAACACTGAACATATTAACACTGCATTAAGGAGTTACTTTCATTTTAACACTGCAGCTACAATAATCACTATAGGTACAAACACGTGTTGGCAGTTATTGACACCTTAATCTATTCTAGTAGTTCACATAAACATTCAAATAACAGCCACGTTTCCATAATCACTACTGGTTGCACAAGATTCAGATATATTGAACCAGATTATTTATGTTTGCACTATTAGTGCCAGACATGCACTCACGTGAAGTAAAAAATAAAGGATGTAGTTAAGACTACCATATGAGAATATTAACTGGATAAGAGACATCAGCCAGAGGAACATACAGCCAAGATGTCTCCATAGTGCACTGGGGGTATGTTCAGTGTGTCTCTCTCTTCATCAGGTAACATGAAAAGATTCTTTGATCTACTGACCTGTGGAGTGGCTGCAGGGTGGGGGCAGAGACAAGGACGATAGAGGAGGCTGTGAACTAACTGCTGTCTCCTCCTCTCATTCAGAGGATCCATTATCAGCACTGAACGACAGAAGCAATGAGTTTTATAGTCCTGAAAATCCTCACGGAGTGAACACAGCAGACACGTTGAGCTGATGGATGATGTATGACACACAGACATAAAATATACGTCCTACACACTGATGTGGTTTAAAGCCTTGGACTGACATGTTTTTACACAGGTCAATTCCACATTTTTACTCGTAAATAAATGGATAAGCAACTAACGGACCACCTCACCATCTCTATTCGGTGCAGCGTCCAGTCCGCCCAGTTTGCTTTCAGCATGTGCCCTGGATGATGTTGGTCTGGATTCACGCTGGCTTTCCACATGCACCTTCTCAATGTCCCTGCACAGCCACCCTCTAGAATTCATCATGATGCAGTTTGGACAGTTGACTCAACAGGAGAGAACAGGAATCTTACAGGAAAGCGTGATCATGGTTTTCTGTCAGCATCACCTATTCCTCATGTGTTTTCTCCCTCTTTTTTTACTTGTCAAAGGCAAAAGCAAGTCAGTGCAAGCCAGTTAAACAAACCAGTAAGACTGGCTACTCCCTTTATCAGGCAAAGTGGTAACCCATGTATCCTGTACAGAGTTTAGATTTAATTGTAATTTACAAAGTGCATCATATGTATGTATAATTTTACCTTCTGCACTGGTGTCCTTCAATGAAACAAACGGCAGAGCTCCTGAACAGGCAAAGCTTTATTCAAATACATAATTAGAAAACCCTGACTGCCTTGAACAACACTCCAGCTTTCATTTTCAAAGATGCTGTCTATTCATGTAAAAGCACAATTTTATGTTCTAGATGTTTTTAATGAATAAAGAATGAATGAGTCTGAGTCTCATGTGAGAAGTCACTGAATAACCTGACCATCATCACCTTCATGCATCAAATATATTTACAATAAAAACATCAGAACTGCCAACACACAATGACAATCTTTCTATCACCAAAGACACCAGAAATGTGTCTTAGCATATGGACTGACCATAAAAAAGTGAACAAATGCACCTGTGGATGTGTAAGAAGCAGGGTCATATTACAGGACTGCTGTGTTTAACAGCATACCAACAGGCTCTACGCTGTAGTTGGTGTTTTTGTTGTTCTTCTATGTTGTGTATCAGCACATCTAATTAGAAATCTGTGCAGACACAAATATAAAGTCATGCGTGCACTATAGCCATATTTGTAATTTGCAAATCTACAACCAATCAGATAAAAACGTTTATTTCCCAGATGTCTGTACTGGGACTTTTCTCAATTAACCAAATTGAATGACCTATGGATATAAGTCAGAATTGTTTTCAGTAGAATATAGGCCTTTAATTTTTTTAAATAATAGCCAGATGGTTTAAAATTAACACCAACCTTTTCAGTTTTTATAATTATATCATAACTTACAAATGGACCGAAAACAGTCAAATGAACACATTAAGAAACCGAGTAACATGATATTTCTGTCATATAGCTATGTTATATGAGTAACCTGTACTGCACTTCTGATAATCCCTTTTCAAGTGAAGCTCCTGAACAATTTTGAAATCAGCACTATGTAAGGATTCAGTCAAAGTGAGATGCTGCAAAGCAGAGTCAGTATCCCAAGACAGCGGCAAGAAGAAACAACATTCCCATTTCTCCATTGTTTCAACCAGTCCATGGTGGCTACTGGCTGAGCTCCTTGAGGCTGCGCAGTGAGTTGGCACAGCTGGTGATGAGATTGCAAAGCTGGACACTTGCCTCCAGGGACGCTGAACACTGTAGCTGGGTAGTGGCCCAACGAAGTTTGGTTAGAATAGCTTCCTCAGCTTCTTCCAACACGGGTTGGAGAGCAGTGCTCTGTGGACAAACCGGGGGACGAGTGGGTGCAAGGGCTGGGGCGGAGGGAGTTGTCGAAGGAGGTGGGGCAGCAGGTGGAAGCAGGAGGGCTCTGCCTCCTGCAGCAGCACCCTCACAGTGCTCCGGTCTGGGCTGAGGAACTGACACACTTGACTGACTGCTGCTGGGGGCTCCGTTTACTTCCACCTGGGACGGGGCAGGAGACTGGGCTGCAAGCTGCCTTTCTCTCACCTGGGACAACGCCGCCTGTGCATTTAGAGCTGAGATGAAGTAGAAAGGAGAAAGATGGGGTGGGGGGTGAGAGGCACAGGGCCATGAGTTAAACAGAGGGCACATAGCAAAAACAATGAGAGTGTAGATTATGAGGTAAAGGATGGAACAGAAGACAAAAGACAGCATGGCTTATTCGTTTATCATTTGCACATTAATGAGTGTGTTGAGTTGTGTTACCAGGGTTGTCCTTGTCAATATCTGAGTCCAGTTCCTGACATGAAACACAGTAGTTCTTTTGCTGTTTGTCTTGGAGAAGAATCGTCTAAAAAACATAACAAACAACAACACGCACCATTTACCACACCAGCTTTTCTTACTTACATCAAAGCACTACAGCCCAGCATACACATTCAGCCCACTCACCCCGCACATATCGCAGCACTCTCCCAGCATCTTGTATCCTTTGAGCAGGTAGTCTCCCATCAGCTTGCTGATTTTATCTTGTCGCTCCCTCCGAGCCTGGATCACCTTCATCTCTGCCTCCGTGGGGGGCTCCCACTCAAAGTCCTCCTCATCTGGAATCGGTAACAAAGTGCAGATTTAAATGCAGCTGTACTGGACCAATGCAAACACTGTGCTAACATTACACAATACCCTCGTTTTGCTACTAACGTTTGTACTTATAAACTGTTGTGTGTATCACTGTCGCCACTTCAACAATTTTACTCAATGGATTTTACAAAATTGTTAAACTTATTAAGGAGTTGTTTGGTTAAAGTTGTACTGTTTTTTAAACTGATTAGCATAGCCGCCCTGGTCTCTAAGTAGCGATGGTAAGCTAGCTAGCACATCCAACGGGCTAACCTACGGATATTTCTTTAGTAGCGACGACTAGATTTAATAAAATAATGCTACACACTCTAGTATTGCGCAATTTGCGTGTGGCCAAATTGTGCTTTATCAACAAAGCAAGCAAATAGAGAAATGTCAAAGTTAGCTTGGTTGTAATATGAGAAGTTCACAAACCTCCATTCAAAGCCATGTTGCTTCAGTGAAACGCGTTGTGCGTGATGACGTCACTGCATCGTCTTCTTCGTTTGAAAGCGGAAACGTTTCATCAGAGTTTCTGTTTCCCCCTGCCGGTGAAGAGCTGAACACAAAATTAATTCAATTGAAAACAATGATTGAATTTTCCAATAATAATAGCCCTGCAGTTTTTTACTGCATGTTCAGCTCTAGGGCCGGCCTCCCTCATGTTTAAACTTCAAAAGTACAGAGAGTAAGGATTCATTACACACAGGATTCATTGTCTTGCCCAACGACACTTGGACCAGAGCAGCAGGGGGACTGAACCACCATCCCTTGTGGTCTATCAGAGCCACATATGTATTGGAAAATGTATGAATGTGTGTGCATATGAGTTCTGTAATTCATGTATATATTTTTTTAAACTATTACGCCAATATTAATCACTATTAGACTTCCTATTTTGTATCTTTCATTACTGTAACATGTAGTTACAGATTGTACCATACAATTTAATTTTACAACATTTAATGAAAGCAGTGTTGGCACTAGTATTCAACTAAAAGTGTTTTTTCTCAGTACAGTGTCTCTGTAAATAATAATAAAAAAACAGAAACCAATAAACAAAGAAAGATTGTAACATAAGACAGTCAAAACACCACAACAACAGTATTTTTTAAAATAATTTTATTCTTTTTTTTGAGGTATTTGACTTGGTCAAAAACACAAACTTGCACATTTCACAGAAAGAAAAAAAATGTCATTCAAAAGATCAGAATGTGCTTTGGATGATAGAATCCAAAGCACAGTGTGTTTTATGGACAGCTTGATTTCCCCTGTTACTGAGCTCTGAAGAGATTTTTATTTTGGAAGTATAGGTGCATGTTTTTACACAGGTCTTTGGTTTCTAAATGTTGGATACTATTTTTCAATCCTAAGTCTCACTAACAGCTAATACACAACAGAACAAGAGAAGGTGAGGCTGTGAGGGGAGAGATGTAACATCTGTACATACATCCTGGGTCACTTTTTTTAATAGTTATTTGATTTTATTACACAAGTCACGTCCTTCTTGTTCTTTGTTTTGTGTCACTTCCTCTCACTGTCTTCCTGTTTTTCTTAGGGTTTCTTCTCGACCTCCACCATAACATCCTGTTTGAGAAGAGGTTAACACAACAAAGGTATATATCAGTATGTGGACAAAGTGAACACAATCATAATTCAACATTATCCGAATAGCTGTGTTTTTTTTTTTCCTTGAAAGACCCATATGCACACATAGATCAAACCAGAGCAGGGTTTATTGAACTCTACTGTGTATGACCCTCACCTTCTCACTGTGGGGGTGCTTTCTCTCATGAAACTGTAAAGAGAAGAGCGGTAAAACCCAAATTAAAAGGCTGAATATTATCACTCAATAACAAAATGGCAAAAATATAATCTATAATAAGTTTGTGAAAGTGATTTGGTACTTACACTGGTGAACCCTCTTTACTCTGCTCAATTCAAGATGTAGATTGACATGAAAGGGGAAAAAAAGTCATTAAAATCATTAGTAAAGTCATCATATAAACTGTGATGTGGGCTGAAGGCTGTAGCGTTTGTTTTATGGACAAATTATTTTGTGGGTTGTTAAAAGAATACCTTCAGGCTTGGGGTGCATGAGCAGCAATGGCAGTTCGACTGTGACGTCACTGCGGAGAAGACAAACCAGCCAATCAGAATCATCTACGGATAACTGTGAACCACTGCTGATTGGCTGTGTGGGCTGTGACATATCAGTTAATGGATGCTCCTTACCTGGCTGTGAGACCTCCCAGCAGGCTACAAAAGGACAAGAGGACATCACAAGGTGTTTTTTTTTTGTGTTAATTTCATTCTGCTTAATATTTAATAAAAAGGAGAAAGAGGCACAGACACTTACCCTCCTCCGGCAACCATGAGGTTAATTTTAATCTTGTAAGAAACCAGGATTCCTAAGATCTCTTTTTCAATACCCTTTTTAAGCCTGTGGAAGAGATGCCACACAAGCGTTTAATGTAGTTAAACCATAAGACACCATGAGTGACAATCACTGCCAGTGTGTTGTTTGCAAACCTACAGTTTTATTAGGGGGAACCTTTTGTTGGTCAATACTCCTTGTCTGCTGTGTTTGTGCACTTACATAGTGGTGGAGGCCAAGTTAGTGTCCTCATCCTTCAGTCGTCCGTCCAGAGACAGACCTCGTTTCTCTTTGTTCTCAGTCAGCAGGGGGATGATGCTCAGGGTGTTATCGTAGGTGCTACCGGCCTCCACTGTCTCTCTAAGAATGTCAAAACACAAATAAATTCGTACATCAACAAACACCAAATTGTATGTTTAGAATTGTGTGTGTGTTTATCCACTGTGATACTTGATGTGTGATATTTGATGTGGTTCAGTGTTTTCAGTTTTCTGTCTACATACCCAAACTCTTTGCTAAGGACAGGCTTGGTGTATTTGTCTGCTGAGTAGAGGACAATGTCTGTGGTCTGGTCCACTGTGGGAGGAGAAAGATTAAGATAGAAATGAATACAAAATATCTTGACATTTCTTAAATATTTTAAATTACTTATATTAACATACTAAGTACCCACCAGTGATTCTGATTTTCTTGACTGTTTTGTTGCTCTCATTGTTGATTTTAATTTTTATTGGGATTGATTCACCATGGAAGTAGAGCTGTGGTCAAAACCAGGAGACAGTCAGTTAAATATGGGGAATGGACATTTTGAGGCATATTACTGTAAACGTTTGCAATCGTACATCTTTCTCCATTGAAGCTTCTAGATGAACAGGCTTGTCGGACATCATGAAGCTTTTGCAGATTTCAGCCTTGGGCCCTGTGCCCACCACGGAGGGAGCGTACTGGATTTTACGGATGATAAGGCGAGCGGTATCCCTGTCAGAATACGACAGAGCAAGAAAAAGGCGAGGGTGTGAAGTAGAATAAAAGATAGTGAAGAGAAAATGTAGGATAGGCTAAATAATAAGGCAAACAGTTGAAACATTACATTTAATAGAAAATGAGACGAAAGTGTACTCACTTCTTTTCAATCTTCTCATCTGGGTTGCTTTTTTCCATGGCAAGATAAGTTTTGACCTCAAAGTCAACACCGCAAGCCTGAAAAAGAACGACTAATGAAACACTGACATACTCATCTACACACTAAGATATGTAGGATAAAATCTCCTTTATTGTGAAGGCCAATGGTGTTAGAAGATTAACAAGAATTACCTTCCCCTTGTCATCAGGACCAGGCTGCAGAGAGACTGAGCATGGAAGGTTGTTGGGAATCTAGAGAACAACATTTAGAAGTGAAGACGGGAGTTATTTTTTAAAATATATTATTTGTTTATGCACAGTATAAAAAACATTTTAGAGCATGCATTCAAACGACTAAATGGGCATTAAGATATGGAAGTTTATCAGTGTCTTATAGTTAATGACTCTGTTTTAAGCGCCCTAGTTTTTTATGAATTAAATATTTTCATCAAGTTGTCATGAGAATTTGTGGATGTTCTATTTTAAGTTTCTTTTTACTTTGCCATCATGCCAAAGTCCTGACAGCAAGTATGATCTTTGTGTTAATATAACAGTCAATAAGGGAACAAAAAATAATATAATTTTTGAATTAACATCATTTCAACCTGAACACACGTGAAACAAATCTAAGCTGAGTCCTTCAATTATTTACACGTCACATACTTCAAACGAGAAGGGATAAGCATTGTCCCCAGCCTTCTTCAGCAGGGTTTCATGCATGGCAGTCAGAGCGGGCTTGTGGTTCTCAGGGTAGATCTGGACCTGCTGGATCCAGATGTCCTTCCTGAAGCACAGACCTATTACATCCAGGTCATCGCTGCCATAACGGAAGGCACATACCAGCTGCACAAACACTGTCAACGCAAAATAGTTAATATTCTGTCTTGCAGCTAGTTTTTGTATTTGTAGAGTGTGACGGTGAATTTTTACCTTTTCTGTCTCCAAAGTCTGTTGTGTCCAGCTTCACAACACCATCTGTAAAGGTGATTAAAGATAATCTAAAATGTATTATCGTGACTCGACAGCTGCACACACACTCATGCACGCTGAAGAGAACCTACCAATTTGGTCCACTTTGTCAATGTGGTCGACGTAGTCTCTCTTGCCAAGAAAGAGGGTCAGCTATGAGACAGTAGCAAAGCAAAAAAAAAAAATCTGTATTTCAAACAGTTTCATTTATTTTCTATTAATTTTTTTTTTATAAATGGATACTAATCCAAATAATGAAAACTCGTTAGACTTACTCCTCCATTTCCACTGGTCTTCTTGAAAACCCTATGAAAAAAAAGGCAGGCTTTAGTACTTTATTCTTTCACGACAACAGAAGTAATTTCTCTTAACAGAAGTGAAAAGAGAACATTTTACTAAAGTTATCTACAGTACGGCAAAGACAGAAGTTTGTCTGGATTAACCAGATAAAATAATGATTGTTTTTTTGACTTTGAAAGTAAAGTAGATTTGTTTGCTAGCAGCAGAAGGCCCAGTAATCCCTTATTCCCTTTTATCCTGTTAGGAATAGCTTGGAGCAGCTTTACCTCATCTTACCCAGATTGAAAGGCTGGGCCGGGTGACGGAGCTACAAATGGTGTGCAGCGTTCAAAAATAGCTACTTACTAGTGTGATCCCAAATAGCTCATTACCTGTGTTGCTGTCGTAAACCACATCTGAACTTAGGCTTCCACTGATTAAGCCTTTTCAAAGATGGCCAGCCTGGCTTCCTAGCCTTTAGTTTTTTTTTTTATAACATTTTCTTTGCTTCTTTATTTTAGTTTAGTTTATTTTAATTATATCATAAATCTAACTTCTACTCTTTGTACTGTTTACAGTCAGTGCTTTGATATAATGTTTGATTTCCTCTCAATAACACATAAAAAGAGAAGTAAATGACATTATTATGTTCGTTATATTCTACTTATATTCTTCATATGCCATACAAATGAGTCAGTAATTAAAATATCTAGGTGTTTTGAAAACAGTAAAAAACAAGCTAACAAACAGGAAGACAGTAAAAAGCCTTGTACGTGTTCAATACCTTTTTACACATTGACTTAAACCTGACTTAAAAGAGTTTAATACATTTTTAATTGATCCTCATGTTTTTTCTCTAAATCCACCCATTTAATTGGGAAGTTGCAGTGTGAATATCTGCACAATAACAACACAGATATCTCTCTTTATATTTAACTTTAGCTCTCTTGATTTTTCAGTTTGGAGGTTGAAAGAAGTGAACTACCTTTGGGTGATATAGCAATAAGAAAAAAACAAACAAACACTTACTTTGCCATTTCTGGAAGATCTCTAGGAGTGTTCTGTTAGAAGGAAAGATAAAATAAGTGACTTTAGGTAACTCAGAGGTCACAGCATCAGTCAGATGTTGAGATTAAGACGTTGATCATTCACCAACTGTGAGCTCTCTGGAAGCCAGAGTGATGCTTTGTTGTGAGGGTACAGGTTAATCCTTTGCAATAAGATTACACCATCAACTAATTGTCCTCGTCCAACAGGCATCGACATCGAACACCAAACTACTGTAGCCAGATTTACATAGCACGCTCAATTATGTCACAGTGTGATCGCAACAGCACAAAAAGCACTGGACTGTTCAAGGACAGTTAAAGAGATAGTGCTAAGGTTAAACTTCTACAACTCTGCAATGAGGATTTTAATTGGAAAGGTCGAGACACCTACCAGCATTTGTTTAATTGTTGTTAATTAAACGTTTCTAAATCAGCTGGAGTGCCGTATGTGGTGATTGTTAATTTTTAAATTCACTTTCAGGCATCATCTAATATTCTGTCACTGTTTTGACTCATTTGTTCGTGAGCTCCACACAATATTTACCTTAAAAGTCTATTTAACCCAGTGGATCAAAACACTACTGAAAGCATAATGTGCACATCATTCATCAGTATTCAAGCCGAATACTGTACACAAATACGTATTTGTATGGATGTACCTGTCTGATCACTGAATACATTAATGTGACACTGTTACAATAGGACTGTGAGTCTGTGTGAGGGTGAATACAGACATGCACAGTGTTTTACTCGTTTTATGCATTGAAATTGCTATGATGGGTAAATGCACAGATACTGCAGAGGATGGTGATTCGGATTTTGAATTGGAACCTGTTATTCAAATCAACCCACTAACAGGTCCATTTCAGCACCTAATGTTGGATAATATTTCCAATTTAAGTTTGAATTAATTAGTCATGACTTTCTACATTTCTTTGATTCTTGGAGTCACCTCGTTTAATCCAAGTTAATTAATGTATCACTAAGATTAAATGTTAAATACAATATCAAGATTTCTATTTAATAATTTACACTTGACTGCTGACTGGTACCTCATGTATTATACACCTCAAACTATAAGTCAGTCTACCATCTGACTGTCACAGCTGCAATCTACGATTCTGTCGTTGAAATTAATATATATAATCCCTTTTTAGAGACCCTTTATAGCATGAATATTCTGTAGAATACTACCGTGTAAAAACAACTGGCATGACTACCACCAGACTGGACATAATATTAGTGACCCTGAGCCACCATAACAGGATGTCAGCAAGTCTTTCAAGTCCATAATTTGACATTTTTAGCAAAATCCATTCAAAAAGCAAGAAGGAAATTTCAAGCCAGCGCCTTCAGTTCAGTCATCATCTATCTATCCACACTTTCATCCATCCATCTGCACGTAAAGATCTTACCTCTTCTTAGTTGTCTTGGTAGCTCTTGGTAGGACGTCTCTGAAGGTGTGAGTGCAGTCTGCAACACTTGCTGGTGCCCTTTTATACTCGCAGCTTCTCTGGGAGTACCATTCCAGCTTAACTGCTTCACTATTGCTGTCTTTGCCTGTTTCATAATCCAGTTAATCAATCAGCAGAGAGCTTTTTTGGACTACAACGTGTTTAAAAATACCAACCAGCTAAATCGCAGGTACAGACATATAACCACGAAGTCCCCACATGGCTGTGGTAGTAGTTGGCTGATAATCCTCTCCCCTGCACCTGCACAAACCAAGCAATCAAGTCTCTCTTATTTCAGAAGGGATGATCTGGTCTTTTCAAAAAAGAACTGGAACTACAAAAGAAATTAATTTGTTATTTCTGTACATTGAAGACATTTGGTTTAGAATCATAAAAGAAATATGGTATAAATGTTCAGAATATTGATAGAACATAGCACTGCACAACATCTCATTGTATGAGATCACATACATTTTTAGTAAACTAAAGTTCTGGTACATGTGACAGGTGTTTATTGTTACTCAGATGTGTCTTGTGAGATTGACTCAAATAATTCAAATAGCTCTGAATTACTATTTGGTTACAGTCTCTGGTTTTTGTGAAGACATTTGTTGTGCATTTATATTAAAAAGGATAAATCAATGTGAAACCCAGAGTAGATGACGGAAGCATTGTGAAAGCTGTGAAGAAAGACAACTGTCAGTGACAGCGCCAACAACTTCCACAGAGCAGGGACAATAAACCATTCGGATCAGCAAACCTGGCTGGAGTTCGCATTACAGTTTGATGGAAAAGTCAAAGTGTGGAAGAAGAAAGAATCTGCTCATGATCCCAACTATACCAGCTCATCTGTGAGGCATGGTAAAGGTAGTATCATAGTTTGGGCTTGAACAGCTGCTTATGAAACAGGCTCTCCAACCTTTATGATATAACTCAAGGTGATAGCAGCAGGATCAATGTGTAGAAACTTTGTCTGCTATTTTACGGAGAAATGCACAGACTACATGAGGAGGTTAGTCATGCAGCAAAAGCGTGACGCTAAACACATTACAAACTCATAAAATGACTTCATCAGTGCAAGTGCAAGATTTGGGATAAAGTCAATCACCAGACCTTCACCACACTGAATGTGTCTTTTCACCTGCTGAAGAAGAGACTGAAGTGGAACCTCACCCCCAACCCCAAGCAATCACTAACAGTAGAAGCCTGGAAAAGCATATCACAAGAAGAAACTAAGATACAGTTTGGTGATGTCGTATACATCTACATGTGAATATAACGAAATAAAACCTGAAATTCTAAACCTTCAATTGTTTCACATTTGCTTAGCTTTTTTCAGCACTTCACTTAAATGCTCACAGATACTGACAAACATTTCTCCCACCAGAAAGCGAAGGACATATGTGTATTTGGTCACAGACAACACGAAACAGGATTTTCTTTAACTCACTTTAGCTACCATTTTCACTTTAGTGCATATTTTCTTAATCACATTTTATAACACGTAAAGTTGTGTACAAATAAAGGGTGTATAATACATTTTAGCTTTTCAGGAGGAGTAGTGCGGATATTCTCCGTATTCCAGTTTGACCTCAGAAGATTAAAGGTTCCCAGTCTCGTCATGGCTCAGATGATGGGAGCATTGACAGAAACGTCGGAGTAAGCCAGAGATTAGGTAGACTCACCTGAATGATCCCCTTTTGACCTTTGAAACCCAACAAATCCTTTGAAGGGTGCATTACAGCAAGCGTCTCTCGAAAGTCCGGGTCTGTAGAATTTAAATGTACATTTAAATATCAAAAAGACACCACCAAGATATCATCGCACGTTTATCACCTCTGAAACTGGTACAGTGAAATAATTTCTTGTAAAGTGTTGAGAGAAGCACGTCTCTCAAGTTACCTGTAAAGATACAGTGAATAAAGACCAGTTTGTAACGTAGTGTTACTACCATAGAGACACGACCTTTGGATTTAACTGACCAACTGAGGCCCTAGTTGGTCAGCAGAGTGACCTTTAGGCCACCAGGATGCCCCACAAGGCAAGGGTTACAGTTTGGCTTAACCTACGTATTAGTTGGGCCAAATTAAAAATATAGTGAGGCTGTGCAGGCGTACGTGTTATGTGAAAGCTTGATTATTTCTCAGACTGGTGCAATGGAAAAAGAAAGCTTCACGCGGGGAAGGTTATTTAATGAAGCACACAAACGTTTCCACGATTGTATAAACATTGTATAAACTTTCTTGTCATTGTGCCATTGTGCCTAACCGCAGCTATTTGTGACCAGGGCAAGTCAAACTGAGACAGGAATAGTAGGCTCAGTTTTTATTAGACCAGATCACATCGTCTCCATACTAATCGCCATTTCGTCTGCTGTTCCAGGAAACAACGGGCACTCAGCCTTCTCATCGTCAACCTAAACACAATGTGACAGTGAGATTCTCTCTGAGGAAGCTTTCCTCCTTCAACACATGACTGGGTGACATGCACACTTGTTTGTGGACAAATTAAAAGACGAAGCACATATTTTGGTCTTTGCAATCACTGACATAACAGATATGTATGAAATCTAAGAACTGTCTGGAGATATTTGGCTGGTGCGTACATTTCATTCAGAACACTTCACACATACAGAGTGAAACAACACTGACAATATGCATAAAACTCGTGGCAATGATAGCATTCATTTAATTGCTTAAAAACATATTTAAATGACACATTTTCATTGAAACATGTCTGGTTTGGAACAAATAACAACAATGACTAAATTTAGCATTTGGTCACTAAAGCCCAAGTTGGCACAATTCCCATGTGCTGAGAAGGTTTTATTTAGGACCAGCGGAGTCCGATTAGAGGCCGAGCAGCCTTTTAAAGATGTGGATTGTCTCACGAAGCCAAAGGACTAAAGCAGCACAGTCAATTATTCATGGGTTAGGACAAAATGATAGGAGATGATTTGATGCGCACTATGAACTCGAGCTAATAGTAAATATTAAGGCCTATAAACAAAGCATAAGGAAAATGCAATGAAGACTTTTGTCCTGTAAAGTCCCTTAAGGATCCCAAATGTTTTTTTAATTATTAAAATAATGAACATTTGTTGCATAAGTTATAAATAGTCTCCACCAATTTAGGGCTGCGTGAAGTAATATTAACGGTTTTCTACATTGTTAACTAATCTTATGGCCTTGCATGGCAGAGAGTAAACACACTGCTCATTCTTCAAGTTGTGTTTAATCAAAATTCCACAAACCAATAAATGCAAACAAAACCAGGTCACAAGTAATTCTGAAACTTATTTATAACCTGTTTGATGTAAACTTGGAAGCAAAGAAGTATAATGCACAGAGGTGAGTCCATAACGGTGGAAAGTCTTTCATACTTTGACCATAACCTGGCCAAAAGGTGAGCCAGAGGTGACTCCTCGCTAACTTCTGGGTTTCAGGCGCCATCTAGCGGATCCAGCAAATGATTGAGCATAACTAATCTCTCCCCTTTTATGGTTTTTCATACTGTTGGTCATTGTCTTGAAATAGTAAAGTCAAATAGTCGTGGGAACAATTGATTTTTTCACTGCCTATTTTAAAGTAGCGTTGTTATAGCACTTACTTTAAGCCAGAATAATAATATATCATTTATAAAAAGAAATCATATCCTCGATCATCGTTTGCAGTCTGTCTATTGATAATGTCTTGCGCAGCCAACTTGTTTTAGGTTTGACGTCAGGTAGCACATCTCATCATCCTGAAGTGCGTCTGCTGAGGTGCGCACTCAGCGCGCCGCTCGGCCCGCCCGGACACTGCAGTGTAGGTTACCGTGCCATCGCTGCGGCTGCTCGCTCCCGACACCACGTCCCGCTGCAGACTTCCCGGTCCGGGGGAGAGAACAGGGAAGCGCTGAAAGCCATGGCCGACTCCAACCCGCTGCGGGGGTTCCCCCGTCTGCGCCGGGCCGCGGTAAGCTCCGCCGGGAGGTGGGATGGTGGGAGGCTTCAAACGGGGCTGCGAAGGTACTGCAGCAGAGAAATGAGGAGAGACCGACGAGCTGTTCTTAAGACACCTAAGTACTGCGACACAGAGGTTGGGACGTGTTCTCAGTGCAGTGCAAACTGCATTAGTTATTTAACATGGACTGGAGAGGCTGGTCAGATTGTTGCAGCAGTTCAATGTTAAGAGTCTGTAAAGGGCACCAGGACAGGCCAATGACAAACGGGTTCGTGTGTGATGTGTGTTTGTTTGTTTGGGCTGCAACTGCAGTTGCAGAGCAGCAAGAGGCACTATCATCTTTGTCACTGCAATCTGTAACTGTATGTTATGCAGCTTTATGTAACAGATTTGGGAAATACCAGACGCCCAGAACATCTACACACTAGATGCAGTTGTTGAATGCAGATGAAGAGACTGCAGCCACGGAACAACATCAATCCCTGCTGCCACGAGTAAATAGAAAGGTTTATTGTGATGAAGTTCGGTGTGTGTCTAGTTTAAAGGTCTAAAATGAGTTGTGATGATTGGCCGGACACTTTTGGCAGTGTCAGCAAAAAAGACCATCTGTGCTACAATACCTGTAGACCTGGTTCTGCTAGTGACAAACACAACAAAGAGTTTGTTCCTGCAGTGAATAAAGATTCTGATCATGTTGTTTGTTTAATCAGATGACACTTAATGCATCATACTGTAGCTGGTTATGATGATACCAGTTGATTAGAGTGGGATAGATTTATATATCTCCACCTGATTACTAATGCTTCAGGCTGAATCATCTGTGACAGTATAATTTAGAGGACAGGAAAGGAGACAGAGATATTGGCAGACTCCTCATAATCAGCTTGATTAGTGATGTGGTCAGGGGGTCATCAGTCTTGCAGTAGTCGCTTATTGACACTGGAAGTGATATAGCAACACTACTGGCTTACGTATAAAATGTGTCCCACTGTGCCCCAAGAGTGTAGAGGTGAACAAGAAATAATTATCTATCTCTAGTTAAAAAGCTGAGTCACAAAGGCAAGACACATGAAAATAATGAAAGTTAGAAATGGAATTTAGACCAATTTACACTTTAGCTGATTGGGTAAAGTCCCATCTAAAGTAGTGCTGCAGATAAGAACCTTGTGATAACACATAGTAGGCAGCAGAGTACAGTATAGTACAATACAGTCTGTGGTACAGGGAAGGAAATGTGAGTTGCAGAGACGAGACAGTTGATAACGAAGGAAGGACAAAAGAGAAGAGTCAGTCAGAGGAGAGCTGACTATCAGCAAGTGTGGAAACTGAACGACTCCCCACAGACTGACACAGAGAGATGCTGATGCGGTGTAGAGCAGCGCTAAGCTACACGAAGACCAACACTCAGCTGTCAGTGCTCGTGACTGACTGTCGGACACCTCTCATCTCTCCAGTCTTTACATGTCTGCCATACAGTAAATCCAGCTCAGTTTGCCACAGTGTTAAACTGACATATGTAATTTTATTCTGTATCCACCCATCCAAGCTGTGTCGGATTGGTTAACTTCACTGGCCCAAAGCAAATAACTACTCGTAAATTAATAATGTAAACAGAGGTTATTCTGAGAATGGTATTAGTATTGTGCTTAATGCGTCACTTAGTAGTAGAGAGCTAGTGTTACAATGCTGAGTGTTCTGTGTATTGTTGCTCGTCTTTAAGTTTCACTCTGCAGAATAATAATAAGTTCAAAGTCTGTCAAAACATGGCAGTTTTCATATTTTCTCTGTGCTGACCTTGAATCTGTTTAACGTCTGCACACGAGCTTGAGTTGTGATATGGGAAACTGATCATAATTTCCATATTCATAGGTGATGCTATAGTTACTAGAAAAATCATATCAAGCATAAATTATTAGAAATTATTATTTCAATTATTACTATATTATTTGTCTTAAACAAGTCAGGAAAGGATCTTTAAATACTGTTACCTCTGTAAAGTACCTCCTATACTGTTACTTATCACCCTTTGTCCTGTCACTCCAGTAATGTTACTGTGTCTAACAGTATCACACTATCGACCAAACAAATGAAATAATTCACCTCTTTCTCTTCAGACCTCATTTCCAGGGAATTTACATTTAGTCTTGGTGCTCCGCCCCACCAGCTTGTTAAGCCCAGCCCCCAGTCCATCTTCAAGCACTGACCTGGGATTTCGCTTCAGCCAAGATGACTTCCTGTTAAAGATGCCGGTCAGTCGGGTTAAAAAAGAAACCAAAAACATACCCTCATATTCATAGAACAGTACAAAGCTTAAAGTATAGTTTTGATATTTATTAATTATTATCCTAATTATTATCTTGTCTGTAAATGAGACACAGTATAATTCACATTACAGTATGCTACTATCTACAGCTGACTTCCAGATGCCTTGCGTTTTATATTTCGACTGTAGGTGGTGATGCTGCGTTCGGTCAGCGACCTCCTGCGCTACATTGACGAAAACCACCTAACATCGGACTTCACTGCAAAAGTGGAGTATTGCCAAAGTGACTGGATCGTCCTCCGCACGGTACACACTTCTTATGCCTTAATGTCAGCCCTGCAGAGGAGCTTAAAGCTATGTTATGCAACATGTGCACGTCCTACAGTAGTTGTCTTTGGAACTGAAAATAATAAGAAATAAGAAATTAAAAAAATTTCCCTATCAACACTGCTAGGTTCACTAGACTGTACTGTGATCCATATCTCAATTCCCGGTCCTTCTAACAGGCCTTATTTTTGGGGTTTGTCTGTTTGTTGACTCATTTGACAAATCCACATTAATGAGAAATGTTCTATTTTGCGTCTCGTGTTGTATTCGTATTTGTGGAAATGTGTGCGTCTGCAGTCCATTGAGAGCTTTGCGGTGACAGTGAAGGAAATCGCCCAGCTGCTGCAGGGCTTTGGATCAGAGCTGTCTGACACCGAACTTCCAGATGAAGCTAATGCCATCGAATTCCTGCTGCACTCACACACACACCGATACCGACAGATGAAGGTAGACGCTCACTCTTCTCTCTCTATGTCTCCTTTTCTGGCGGTTTTTCTGTGTGTGTCCTTTCTTTTAAAATCTCATCTTACTCTTTGTTTCAGGACGACATCCGGAGTGTGCTGAAAGAAGGGCGCCTGCTGCTGTCCAACCTGGAAACTGTCAAGGCCTCTAAGAGAGACTTGGAGGAGGAGAGGGAAATACAAATAGATATTGAAACTGTTCAGAGGTACGTTATCAGTGAATACAAATTCAGCATGACTAGCAGAGTGCAGACAGTTTTATACCATCTGTGGAGAGATTCATTGGAAGGGTCTTTCTAAACCTTTATTTTACCAGGCAGCTGGTTACAGTGAGTCGTGTGTGCATGTGTGTTTTTAGGCTCCTGGCTCAGCTCAGAGACATGGAGGAGGCGTTTGACGGCTTCTTTGAGAAACACCACCTGAAGCTGCAGCAGTACCTCCAGCTGCTGCGCTATGAAATCAGTTTCCAGGAGGTACGACGATTAGTGTCTGTCATCTGTCCTCCCTAAGTCGTGTCTGCTCCGACTCCTTTGCTGCTGCTGCTGCTGCTGTAATTAATAACTCTGCATCTGCAGATGGAGGAGGTGCTGGAGCAGCTCTTTGCCCAGGAGAAGGACATCGCCTGTGTGGGAACCACAGTGGTCCAAACAGAACAGCAACTGAAAGACCTGGAGACACTGGACAAACGTGCTCAGGTCACACACTTCCAATTCTGAAACTATAATATAGCATCATTTTAAAACATTGCAACAAACAGCATTGACAGACAAATGTGATTCACGCACCAAACATCCACTTCAACACAGTAACCGATGACTATATGATGACTCACCTCTGCTACCCACTTCTAATTGCTTGGGAATCATTATTGATTTACTTTGTAGAAAATGTAGTTTGCTTTACTGCCAGTCGAGATGACAAAATAATAGCCAACTCACTCTGAAACCTTGTGTGTTTGTGGATCAGGAGGAGATGGCTAGAGCCCAGGTTGTGATCCTGCATGGTCACCAGTTGGCTGCTAATCATCACTACGCACTGGCACTCATCATCCAGCGCTGCAATGAGCTGCGACATCTCTGTGATGTCCTCACCACTGCTATACGCACCAAGCGGGCCTCGCTCGCTCGAGCACGAGACCTGCTGCACCGCCTTGAAGAGGTGAAATGCCTAATGACACGTCCAAAACCTACAACAGATATTAATTTGTCTATAACTAATAGTTTCTATTTTTGTGTGCCATAGATGAGAAAAGAGGGGCAAAATACCACAAGTGCTCTGCACCATTTTTAACCAGAAAGTCTCTTTTTAGTTTTGCGTCTTGTGTTTTGTGCGTGTAGGCTCTTCGCTGGTGTGACGATGGAGCCTATCTTCTGGCGAGTCAGATGGTGGACAGGTTTCAAACCAGAGAGGGAGCTCAGGAGGCGTTGCAGTACTTGAGCTGTCACCAGGAGAGGGTGCCCTCCGCACTGAAAACAAGCCAGGACACGTTGAGCCTGGAGTTTGAAGCCATACTCACCCCACAGCTGCAGGTAGCCCACTGCACACTGGCACAAACACACACATGACCCACAACCCACCTCTCCTTAAACCTTGTTGTTCTTTCTAGTCCCAAATTTTCATGGTAACAGAGAAGCTGAACGCGATGCAGTCAATGATCAGAAACAGAGAGCAGAGTCTGAGGAAGTTGGCGGACGTACAGATCAGACCCATCCAGCTAGTGGCCCCCAGGCCCGAACCTGACCAGACCTTTCAGCGCTACAAGTCACCCCTCTTCTCCCCGAAGCATGGTACAAACCTCTTAAACCATGCCTTTACCTCAGAGTCTGTTGATTTTGAATAAATCATTGTATAAAGGTATTTTTGTAAAATATCTTTTGAAAACGTGCAAAATTATCTGATCTCATTTCTGTTTTTTCCTCTCATGGCATTTGACACTGACACCGTGCCTTGTTCCCTTTATTCGTATCTTGTGTAGCCTACTGTTTAATCTTTTTTCCTCTTTGCTCTGCCATCACCAGTCATATTAAGGTGTGTGTGATTTTCTTTACAGGTGTAGATTTTAATGTCCTTAATTCCAAGTTCTCCTTTGACCTGCTCCCTGGCAAAAAAGCTGTGAGGAAGAACAACAGCCAGCGCAAGGTGTGTGTTTTCTGTTTGTGCTACACTAAACCATTGGTTAATTTATGTTGTAGACACAAGACATTTTCTGTGACCTGCCATGCATCAGAGTGCATTGCTTATTTTTTATCACTTCATTTAGAGATTTCTGGCCAAATATAGAGAAATTGGGATCTAATACACTTTTTTTTCACTTTTCACTGCTAATGCTATTTCTCACATTCCCTCATTTGTTTACAGGATAGTTTTGCTTTTACCTAAAACAAAACTAAGAAGCTGCAGGTACACTATGACATTTTGTGCCTCTGTAAAATCTACTGGATGCTAACATCAGCAAACTAACATACTTACACTGACAAAACTATGTTTAGCAGGTGAAATGGTTGTTCTCCAGTTTAACATGTAGGCATTCAAACATTTGCTAATTAACTCTAAGCACAAAGTATAGAGGTCAACAGCAATGGCTTTTTTGTGCCATTCTATTGAGGAGGTGTTGAACTGTGTCACAGCAAAGGGGAAAGATTTTGACCTGCTGGTTGTTCCAGAAGAAAAGTCAGTATGATTTTTATTAAGTATGTACCATCAATAGATTTATCAGTGGATCACACATTTTTATAAGCATCAGTTTTTTAGTAATAAATCTTCAGTGTAATGTATGTAAAATATAACCATGCTGACAGACTCGTTTGTGTGTTGTGCTAGATCGAGGTGATGCATGATTACCAAGGCAACCGCAGCTGTCTGTATGGCCCCAACACTGAAACTGATTCAGAAGTAGAAGACAATCCAGAGCAAGTCACTCGGTACAAAACATTCACCTGATCTCTGACATTATCTTTTTTTGTGCATAACTTTTCTTTGTACACAATGACATCACGTTTCATCTTTAACTTTGCATTCAGCTTAAACTGCGTTTTCCTCATTGTCACTGTTTTCAGTCATATTATGAAGGAACTGATTGCTACAGAGAGGATCTATGTGGACGAACTGCTCTCTGTCCTTCTGGTGAGTTTATTTGAGATAATTGTATGGGTATGTTTTCATTAGGTAGTATAGAGTGCAGAGCAACACATGCTGGAAGAGAAAGAAGAAAATGCCATTGTACATCAAAGGTGAATTATTTACAGTTTATTTTCCAAAGTCAACTAAGTTTTTCTTTCCATGTGTTTCTCTGGTTCTTATTATATCTTCCTTTCTCCTCTCCTCTCCTCTCTTCTCCTCTCCTCTCCTCTCACCAGGGCTACCGAGCAGAAATGGAGGACCCATCCATGTCTTATCTTCTTCCCTCAGCTCTGCGCAGCCAGAAGGACGTTCTGTTCGGCAACATGCCAGAGATTTACCAGTTCCACAGCAGGCAAGCCACACACACGCACACTGAGCTCACAAGCTGTCACGGAGTTGTCCTTGTATCCCCTTCTTTCGCTCCAGTCAAATTTCCTTTCATTTTTCTCTTGGATTATCCATTCAGGATCTTCCTCCAAGATCTGCAAGGTTGCCTGGAAACACCAGAGATGGTGGGGGCTTGTTTCTTGCACCGGGTGAGGAAGCGTAAAGGGAAACACAAGGATTTAATGTGATGTTATATGACATAAAATATATGTGTTTGTGTGTGTGTGTGTGTGTGTGTGTGTGTGTGTGTGTGTGCGCAGAAAGAGAAGTTTCAGGTTTACGAGCGTTACTGCCAAAACAAGCCTCGCTCTGATTTGCTGTGGAGACAGTGCTCTGACTCGCCCTTCTTTCAGGTAGTTAGATACTGGATCTTTAACATGATCCATGTCTCATTTTGATAGTATTAAATGTATTTGTATGATGCTGATAACAGACGCAATTGTAAGATTTCCAGAACAGAATCATGATAGGCGGCCAAATCTCTCTCTCCCCCTCTCTCTGCTTCTCTCAGGAGTGCCAAAAGAAGCTGGACCACAAGCTGGGCCTGGATTCTTACCTCCTGAAACCAGTCCAACGCCTCACCAAATACCAGCTGTTACTCAAGGTTCTGTATGTCTAAGCCCTTGAGTGAAGGAGTCCTGAATAAATGCACCTCACATAATGACATGAATGATTTTAAAGTGAAGCGTAAAGACATCATAGACCCGCTTTATTTTACATATTGTTTGAGTTATTATTGATTGGTTTGAAGAATGAATTATCTCTAACATACTGACTGAATTCTTTTCAGTCGAAGGAAATGGGAAAACAGAGTTTGATGAATGAGAATGTTTGAGAATAGAGATAGGGAAGTGAGTTACAAAGCAAACCAATATACCAGACCAATATTAGTATAACACTTCTTTACAAACCATAAAAACCACATGTTCAGTCAGTCTGTACAGTAATTGATTTGGTTTGCATTTAAACTGAGGGCTGACTGACAATTAAGTTATACAGTTATACGAATGACAAAGAAACAAGGAGATGACACACAGAGATACTGAGACAAACTGTCAGGAGATAGATGCTGTAAATCCAGTCAAAACTAATTTGGTGAGTTGCAGACAGTCAGGCAGTCATTTACACGGAGACATTCATGCAGGAAGACATCAAGGCAGATTAGATTAGATGAACTGTCCTGTCGACCTCTGTCGTCGTTCAGGAGCTGCTGAAGCACTGCACAGAGGAGAGATACCGCTGTGAACTGCGGGAGGCTCTCGACGCCATGCTGGAGCTGCTGAAGTCTGTCAACGACTCCATGCATCAGATAGCCATCACTGGATACCAGGTACCTGCCAGTCATACCTCTGGTCTATCGTGTGTCTAGATGCCAGATGTCTGACAAGTTAGTTACACAGAGTAGCGTTGGCAGCATCTCCTCAGCAGCATCTTGTGCACCGCGCATGTGAGGCATTCAGTGTTTTTAGTACTTGCGGGTGCAGCTCTTGTGTCTTACTGTCTTTTCTGGTCTGTCTCTCTGACTCAGGGTGACCTCGGTCAGTTAGGCCGGGTGGTGATGCAAGGGGGCTTCAGCGTATGGATCAGCCATAAGAGGGCAGCGGTGCGAATGAAGGAGCTGCCCAGGTTCAAACCCATGCAGAGACATCTCTTTCTCTATGACCACGCCTTGCTCTTCTGCAAGCGGAGAGATGAGGACAATCACGACAGGACGCCCTTCTACAGCTTCAAATCCTGCCTCAGAGTAACAATATATAATATGTTCACTTTATTAGGTACACCTAGCTACTGCCAGTAAATCCTCCCTTTTATGATACTCATGTTGTGTTTTCCCAGTGCTGACTCAACTCTGACATAACTCGTCATTTCTGAGGCTGCAGCTCAGCCTCTTACTGTTAGACATAAACCCTGATTGCAGTTCATAATATAAAGAACAGAGAATTAGCCGCAAAATGTAATACTCTTTCTTTTTTTTTCTTTAGATGAGCGCAGTGGGAATCACAGAAAATGTGAAAGGAGATATAAAGAAATTTGAAATCTGGCACAGTGGCAGAGAAGTAGTATACATTGTTCAGGTAATTTTCTGCCTTCAATTCAGTTTTATTCTATCATATACCTTTAACACATCCTGGTGTTACACACTGTGCTGTGCTCTCTGTGTGTGTGTGTGTTTAGGCTTCCACAGTGGAGGTCAAAGTTGCCTGGCTGACGGAGATTCGAAAAATCCTCACTAACCAACAGAAACTACAGCAAGGTTTATATTACCAAATCAGCATCCACCTCTATATTTTGTTTCTTTAAATGACTTAATCTGGGATGTGAAGAGGTGATATACAAGCTGATGCTCTTTGCAGTTTGTTCTATTTAGCAGAGTAGCCTCTTTTTCTTACACAAATGCAAAGGTTTGGGATAGAATCCGATATGTTGTTTTTGTAATCTATTTCCTTATCTTTTATTCTTTCCTCAGATGAAGCTCTTCCTCTTCCACTTCCAGACAACCTCTCCTCTGACAGGTGATTCTGTCTGCATGATCTTTCTATCATCATCTGAGAACAGGTCAACTCACTTGTCTCACAGTCCGTTCTCAATTCAGAAATTTGATTTCTGTGTTTTGCAGAGCATTTCAACTTCTAATTCCCACTGACAAAGTTCAGATACAGGTTTTCTGCTCCCAGGAACAGGCAAAATTCCTTTATCTGCTAAGGCAATCCATAATTCAGATTTAATCTTTTTTTCTTTAATTATTTGGAAACAGGCACAGAAAAACCAGCAATACTCAATAAATGCTCTTTAGTGCAGTGATTAAATTTATCCAGATTCTGCTGATCCAAGAACTCCTCAAACACAAACTCTTTATTTCAAAAATAAAGGAAAAATACTTTAAAAAATGAAGTATCATACCTCATCGATTACTGGCACACTATAGAGTGTTTTTAGTTCAGCAGAACAAACCTCAATGCTATCAACACAAAGCAGTGACGGGAAAGTACGAGACAATACCAGCAAAAATCAAGCAAAAATCATACGGCACCTCACATAAAATCTGGTGATGTGTTTCCATGGAGACCCAAACTACCAATGTATTAATCAATATGATAAGGTATGGTCTGTGTAGGTAAGGCCTGATATTGCTTTTTCCCCATGTGCCATAGACCTCTGCTGTACAAAATCTATTTGAATCAATGAACATGCTCCTTTATTACTATGAGTAAATATGAGCTCTGTAGCTAATTTGTAGTCTATGACAGACTTATCCTTACGTAGATATTGTTCAGACTCTCAGTTCAGTTCTGTCTGAAGATTAGTCATGATCAGAGTGGAGCTTTTTGATTTTTGCTAACAAATGGAGGATGATATGCTACGACTGTCACTGATCGAATGCTATGTGTAACTTAGCTCACACAGGATTTGTGAGTAAATATTTCTACTTTATTTAGCAGGTGGGTAGCTGTTAATATATTCAGACAAAAATGATTCCGATATTTTGTTTTGATTCTATAAATTTTCTTTCAAAACATTTCTACTATATGGGACAAAATCTACCCATCTACTACTTAAAGCAGATTAAACTACACTGTGGGATGTTTGCAGATGGTGTTTAATCAAGGCCTGGTATGTGTACAAAATTCTTTGTACTCAAAGTAATATTTCCATATATTGCAGCGCTCTATAAACTCAGACTTCCTTTGAAATCAGACGCTGAAATATATGTGACTGTCAGCCAAAGGGAAGGCTAAATTGATTTACAGAAAGTGGTTGACGTATGAGCTTGTTTTGTGACACCGTGGTTGTTGTTGTTTGTTTTGTTTGTTGTGATTGTGTCTCGTTTTTATGGTGATGCGGTTTAGTGCATCAGAGATTTGTGTGTCGTGGGGCGGCGCGCCGGTGGGAGGCTGCTCAGCGTGTCTTCCTGTTCCTCACAGCTCCACGGCGACAAGCCACTCCCACAGGTTCAGGAGGGAGGAGTCAATACACACCAGCCCCGCCCACTCAGACCCTGTGGTTAACTCACCTCGGCGCAGTGAGTCGCTGATTCAAAAACCTAAACACTCACAAAAATATATATTCAAATGACTTGACAAACATTTCATTGTTTTTCCATTATTGTATAATTTTGGTTGATCTTTCTTGGACTAGATTTCAATTGATGAAATGTACTTTGAAGCTGTGTGAAATATAGAATATACATAGAAGATGTAAATGTGCATAATCTAAATAAGGTCAGAGAGTATAGGATAGGGTTTATGTCAAAAGATGATTGATGATCATGACCGCTACTTGACCCCCCGCCCCCCACCCC